>JAIXMH010000080.1:0-52547 GCA_025528865.1 Pilobolus umbonatus
TTGTTGTAAACATCATAGTATACCATAAGTTCAAACACTGCTGATCAGTTGATTGTACATTCCTGTTACTCATTCTAATGAACAGCCCTCTAGAGTTATATATGTATGAGTGCTTATTCCATATATTTTATGTCGACTATTCCTGTATATTTGTTTTGTTTATTCTGAATACTCTACTTACCAAGTATTGATAATGATAATTACTTGACTGTATCTCTGCAGGGTATATGCCGACTACTCGGTGTCCTCATTCAACCTCAATTACCACTGCATCACTACTAATATTTTCAATAATCACCTTTATTGTTGTTTTAATACAACCCTATCCTTCTGTATCCTCTGATATTTGATTCATATACTGTGTGTTCAACTACTGCCGTTGTGCTGACTCTTCATTCCACTTCTAAACCCCATCACTGATACCCTAGTATAATATATTTATGAGTGTTGGATGTATTTATTCCGAATTCTTTATTTGACTACCTCTTATAATATGTGCTATTTGCTTCAACTATCTCTC
The DNA here is from genome assembly GCA_025528865.1 of Pilobolus umbonatus. Taxonomy (NCBI): domain Eukaryota; kingdom Fungi; phylum Mucoromycota; class Mucoromycetes; order Mucorales; family Pilobolaceae; genus Pilobolus; species Pilobolus umbonatus. Next base: position 521 of record JAIXMH010000080.1, read on the forward strand.
TTCTCGTCTATGGAGCTACTGAACTACAAGGTCATTGCACCTCATCGACCTTTACATTATCAAAACATATTATCAGTACTTGTGAATATTGTGGTTGCTCTGTATATTCGGTACCTCTCCTTATTCTTCCGATAATTTATACATATTGCAATAGATGCTTCAGATATAGTCATATGCAGTCGCATACACCGTGTGTTGAACTACATCTACTCTGATGACTGTGCATTCCACTTCTACATCTCCATCACCAACTCTGGGATAATATATGTATTAGTGTTTATTCTCATTCCTTTTTATTTTGTTTATTAACCTTGATTATTTCTTATATTACTTCAGCTGTATGTCTTTGGCCTAGTGAAAAACTGATTTCAACACTCATCTTGCCTCATCCGTCACTGCATATACTGTGTGTTCAACTACTGCCGTTGTGATGACTCTCCATTCCACTTCTACAACTCCATCACTGACACCCTAGTACAATATATGTATAAGTGTTTGATTTATTCATTCTGTATTTGATATTTGTTTACCTCTTATACTTAGTGTTATCTACTTCAACTGTTTATCTCCTCGTCTATGGAACAACTAAAATACAAGCTCATTCCACCTCATCGGCCTCTGCATTAGTAAACATATTATTAGTACTTGTGAATATTGTAGTTGCTGTATGTATTTGGTACCTCTACTGAATCTTCTGATAATATAGTCCGATACAGTTGTATGTACTGTGGGTTGATCCACTTCTAATCTGATGACTGCGCATTCCACTTCTACGTCCCCATCACTTACACCCTGGTATAATAAGTATATGAGAGTTTATTTTTTTTCCTTTATTTTTTGTATTTACCTTTTACAATTGCTGTTGTTTCTCTCAACCGTCTCTTCTTTCTATTCAACAACTAAACTATATGCTCATTCGACCTCTTCAACTCCTACATTATTAAACATATTATCAGTATTAGTGAATTATACGGTGGCTATTCCTATTTATTACTTCTTTTTATTTTTTGTTATTGTTGTCATAGAGCATTGTATTCTGTGTGCTGATCCTCTCTCATTCTGATGACTGAGCATTCCATTGCAACACTGATGACTGTTAATTCAACTTCTACATCCCCATCACTGACACCCTGTTATAATATATGGGTGAGTTATTATTAGGTCCATTCTGTATTTTCTACTCATCCACCTTTTGTTGTTACTGATATATACCTTAACTGTACCCAATCTGTGTATACTAATCTACATACGATTTGTCTCCATTAGCCTGTTCATCATTAAGGACACTTTTAGTATCTACCAATATCTTTGTTGGGTATAAAGCTTTCACCTCCTCTGGTGTTCATATATTTTTTGTCATATATAATAGAATATGCTGTGTGTCCGATCACTATTAATCTGATATGTCTACATTCCAGTTATACCTTCTCATTCCTGACACTGTACATAGTTATTGTTTTTATCACCTGTTGATGTATTGTTCTCGGTGCTTTTTGTTTACTTGCTAATGAATTTGGGGTAAAGAGGAGGGAGTTGAAAATAAAAAGTATTTTTTTTATCTTCTATAAATAAATATCACCCAAATTGGGGAATTTAAAAATGGATGGAAATATTAAATGTGCTGTATTTACAATAAATTGCAATAAATCCAGTCTTTTTGCACAGGTTTTTATCTTGGGATTTTTTAGAAATTACCAAACTCCCAGAAATACGATGAGAAATCCATTTTCTTCACTTCAAGTTTCAATGAGTTAATATTAACAACTCTACCAACCGTATATCTCATTTTGAGCACTATATTAAGACTTTGATATTTTGGCAGTGATATTGTCATGTCCCCCCATATTTATATAGCTTAATACAATTGGTTTCTTATTTGCAAATTAACTAGTACCACGGAATCAACTCGGTGATCGCGAATTTCCGCGGTAATCTCAGGCATAGTGAAATCTGTCATTTGAAATAGATCATTCAACCAGGACCCGTGTATCATCATGGATAAAGTATACTCGGAATAATCCAGGTTGCTATGAAACATTACCAAGGATCGAAACTGAATCCAACATGAAGAAGTATCCCTATAATTATCATAATCATTTATCCTTTTACCTTTACCCGTATAGCTTATAGAAAACATATAAATAGTCGTGTTGTTTTGTCCTGATGAACGGGATCTTTTCAAATAACTAAATAAACCGTTATCAAGTTTTAAAGTTATTCTTTTTGTTTTATTTCTCTCTACCTATATTTACTTCAGTGTGCATCCAGACAATTACAACAGAGGTATGTATTTTGTTGATAACACCAGACCATTGAGAACACTTGAGGAATTCAGGAACGTCGATCCCGTAAGTATTTGAACATATGCATAAACAACAGTGTGATTAACCAATTCTATGTAGACACTTGGATTGAACAAGTCTTCAGTCTTCAGTACTCTTCCTAGTTTTTCCGGTGGTGCTTTTTTCGGTTTAGATGAAATGCATTTGATAGGTGGTGGTGTTCCCAAGCTCGTGTTGGAGATGATCACTGTGACACCCACTTCCAAGTTTCTCTACATCGATGTCGAAGGTAAGAAGACGACTAATAGATATCCTTTCTTGCTTTCAAGTTCAGAATTAGCCAAGATTGGTGAGTGCCTGACTGCATCTAGAATGTATATACCAGTCTCCTTTCAAGGTAGCTGGGAAGACATTATCAAACGATCAGCAGGTACTAGGATGGTTGATTACATCAATTTCCTTCTATATGCCGTCCCTACTCTTGTGTGTCCACTTATAAAAACCAAGAAAGCATCTGAAGCTCTTCTTGCGTTTTCTAAAGGTTGCAGTATGGCCTTACAGTGGTCGATCACAGAGAAGATGATTTGTCAGATGAAAGAGTAAGTTTAAAGCCTACAAGTAAAAAAAACTCACATATTAATACTTGTATACATATTTATAGGTACTTTCACATTTGGCATAATTACTTGAGAGAACAGATCGTAGACAAGAAGTTGTCGAAGAGTGTATTTATTTCTGATAACCATTACCTCTTCCACATTCCTCATATAACTAGATGTCTTGGCCCAAAGCGATCATACAGCACCAGACCGGTTGAGCGTACGATTGGTAAGCGTTCCAAGCTAATCAAGAGTAAGGTGAACAGTGGTCAGAATGCAAGCAACCTTGTCTAACGGATGGCTATTAAAAACTATATTAATATTAATATAGATATTTTAGATGAAGTGAATATTATTGAACCTAAACCGTACAATGATTCCACTTTTATTAACCATCCTTCAGGCTTGCAGCACTATCCTCAGCTATGGTCACCTATACCAGACAGTCCCTACGATATACAAACCGATAATGATGGCCATGATCTGTTTGGCTATCCTGTCTGTAACTTCACCATTCTCGAAACACTCGAGAAGTACTACGTCGATCATGGATACCATCCCGAAATCCAAATCATAAACTTCCTCATCAAACCTGCAGGTCGTGCATGGATTGATTCCACTATGTATTCATCGACGATGAACAGAAAGAAGTTGACCGAGTATCGCAGAGGTAATCACTTTGTCATGTTTAATTCCAGTCACAGGAAGTAAGTTGATAGACGATTGAAATAAACTGAATAAGTATTAATTGATTTTCTTTAGTCGTAACAACAAAGATTGTACCTCTTGGTATGTTGGGGCCGTTCTCTTCTATTTCTCACACCACCACCTGGACCAGGAGCACCATCTTGTTTTTGTTGAAGTTACCAAGACCCATACCACCACTACATACGACGATTGTATTCCCTTGGTTACACCCCGTCAGCCTGGTGAGGCACCCCTATTTAGAGTGATAGACATCCTCCAGATCACTGCGCAAGTGGGTCTTGTCAAGTCACCTACCAGCAATTCCCATTGTGTAATATCCCCATACCAGTCTTTTACTCGCAAGATGTCAAACAATTGTGGTATGCTCCGAAACATATAGTCCTCTTTTCTCTCTCTTTCTGTATGTAACCATAAAATAAATAGAGTATAAAGCAATAAAAATATAATAATGCACTACCTTGTTCTCTACATATAAACAATCTATATCCCGTTTAATCTTGTGTATAAACTATCAAAGTTGAATTATTGTCTTCTGTGTAGTTTTGATAAACGTATCGACAATAAAGATCATTATATTATTCCTGATATAGTGACTGATCTGACCAAGTGATTTCTGCTTTCAATCTAATCATAGAACAACGTTCTTTAATTGTATACTCAAATAATCTATATATAGTACTTACTGTTATAGTCCGTATACATTGATCTTGTTCAGATTGTATATTCAAAATCGTCAACATACCCTCCTCATTCCATCTGATTGGAAATCGCATCGTTGTATACTTTGTCATCTTCACAGGGTGCACTTGTATTTAGTTGTTCCAACTTGCACTGTATGTGTGCTCTGTCTAATCATATCAACGTACTCTATCGTTGTCGATGTTCAGTTCTCATGATGAGTGAACTGTGATGTTCGACATTCACAATTCTGGATCCCTAGGATTATATATGTGTGAGTGCTTGTTTATTTATTTTTATTTCTGTTCTTTTCTTTTCTTTTATCTATTTGCTTTGTAGTTACTATCTGTTTACCTTGAATCATTACATATATCCACCTTAACAGTATGTTTCCAGTATACTGAACAACTGATCTCTGCACTCATTCAACCACATCAGACACTACATCACTACGAATATTCTTAGTACCTATGTATATTATGGCTTCTGTATACAACTCATACCGTTTCTATTCTTCTTATACCGTTGATACATATGAACCAGTACACCATATGCTGAACCAATGCTGAACTGATGACTGTGCATTCCACTTCCAGGTCCCCATCTCAAACTCTGAAATAACATATATACGAGTGATTATTCTGTTTCTTTTCAATTTTATTTATTCTGGGTTGTTTATTTATTTACCTTTGATTATTCCTTATATATTTTAGCTGATGATCACTTCAACTGTATCTCTTGGGTCTACTCAACCAGCGATTAAAACGCTCATCTTACCCATCAGTCTATGAATACCTATACATACTTTAAGTACTTCGGTATATCCTGAATGTTGTATACAGCTCATACCAATTTTATTTCTCTGATATTGATATTTTATGTTCTGCGATATACTGAGTCTAACTATAACTACCCAGATTGCTGTGCATTCCACTTCTCCATTCCCATCACTGAAGCCCAAATATAATATATGTATGAGTGATTATATTATTTCTTCTCTATGTTATTTATTTACCTTTGATTGTTCCTTGTATACTTCAACTGAACTATCATTTCAACTGTATGCCTTGGGCCTAATGAACTACTGATTTCCACACTCATCCTGACTCATCCGTCACTGCGTCCCTTCAAATACTTTATTCACATACGCTTGCATAGGCTGTGTGTTTAACTACTGCCATAGTAATCACTCCCCAGCACTGACACCTTAGTATAATAAATGTATAAGTGTTGGATTTATTTATTTCAAACTCTTTATTTGACTACCTCTCATAATATGTACTATTTGCTTCAACTGTCTCTCTTCTCGTCTATGGAGCTACTGAACTACAAGGTCATTCCACCTCAGCGACCCCTACATTACTAAACATATTATTAGTACTTGTGAATATTATGGTTGCTGTGTATATTTGGTAACTCTACTTAAGTATCTGATAATATACTCAGATACAGTTGTATGTACTGTGTGTTGAGCCACTTCTACTCTGATGACGGCCCATTCCACTTCTACATCATGATCACCATCACCCTTGTATAATATTTGTATGAGTGCTTATTCTCTTCAGTTTATGTTTTCTATTTATCTACCCTGCGTTGTTACTCATATTCACTTCCACTGTATCCCCTTTGTGTATACTAATCTACATACTCATCCAGCCTCATCAACCTCTACATTACCTAGAATTGTATCAGTTAATCGGAAAATTCTTGTTATTGTGTACAGTTCTTACTTTATATTGTTGTCATATTCTGGTTGCGATATAACCTATGTTGAAAAACAGTAATCTGATGACTGTGCACTCCAGGTATAGATACCCATCACAGACACTAAGCATATTCGTTATTAGTATGTGCTATTGTTTTTAGGCTCTTATTGTCGCTTACATGATCCCTACTAAAGTGAAAGTGAATGTTGAGGATATATCTAAAAGAGTGCTAGAATTGAAACTTCAGGAACTGAGATTGAATATTATTATCCAAGGCCCAGATCGCACTTGAGTAGAATCACATGGCATTTAGAATAGAATCTAGAATAGAGTAACATAGAATAGTATAATAACAGGTTCAGGTAAAAGCATATGTGATTGTTTATAATGACTGCAGTGGGTTGAATTGTGGAGAACGCATGAAAAGTGTCCTAATCTGGAACATATGGAATCAATGTGGAGATCATGTGAAGGTTGATCCAGTGACGACCAGAACACTGCAGGCAGAGCTGTCAAGAGAGGCATTAAATTAATATAAATACCCATCTAATGACAGAAGGATTTTATCTTCATCTTATTTCTTGTTATAAAACATACTCAATAAACTATACACAGTTTTAACAGTATCTAACTTTCTATTCTACCTTATATTCCAAACAGTGAAAAAGAGGGGATAATCGGAAAATGAAAAAAATAAAGAAATAAATAAAAAATAAATAATCTGTCTGGGCAAGTTAGTTATATAAATAGACAGAATAAATTGATGGAGCATTTGAACCGCTTACAATTTGGCATTTTCTCTCTCGAAATTGGAATACAAATTGTAAAAGAGCTATAAAATATATTATACATCCATTTTTTATACTTTAAACAGTACTATGACATATAAAAGAACCTCATGAACAACATATCTCAATTTCAGCATTCGAATCAAATCTTCGTGTATTGACATTAACTTTGGCATTTCAACTGCTCCTAAGCAGTAGGATTCGATTGGCCAGCTAGCTTTTAAAAAGGATTGGACGGATCAAATATCAGTTCAGGCAGATCTCGTCCGTCCAAATCTTTCATAGTGCGATAAACTAATAAAAAAACCTTTTTCAATAAGAATATGTGACTACTAATCATTTTATATATTTCAAACCCTTCTTAAAAGGCGAGGGTAAAAGGGCTTTTCACTGTAAATAACAAATACCGATTATGAAGCTGTCGCCTATATTTTATCAGGTTATACAAATATTGCTTATTAAGAAATGACATAGCAATAATTATCAATCAAATCAGGTGGATCATTAGCAATCAAAAGAACACACGCAATATTATAAATCACAGAACATACAATAGATTATAAAGCAACTAACATATACACTCTATACATTATCTGACTAAGAAGCTGTCATACTTCTTATTATTAATCATAACTTAGCCCTTTGTAAAAACATATAAATACCCATCATCTTTTATTCAATGAGAATTAATTGTTTTACTAATATTTAAATTTTATAATTCATATGTTTTAAAAAAACCAACCTTATGCTTACCTTTCAAAGGAAGTTACGACATAAGAAGCTCGCTATACTATTAAATCAAAAATTAAAATTAAATGATGTATAAGTTTTAAATGTTAGTTTAAAAATAAAAAGTTTTTATTTATTGTATATATTTTATTAATTTAAATTAGAAGAGAATGGATTCTCAATAAACGATATATTTTATCTACCACTTAAATAACAAGTACCTTACATACAAAACTTATAACCACCTATTAAGAAAGGTGACAAAAGCATTGATTTGTGTGACGTTATCATTTTTCATCAGAATTCAAAAATAGCCGACAGTTACAAAACTTAAATATCATTAGATATTTTTATTATTGAGGTTACCAGGGGTCGAACCTGGAATCTCCTGATTCGTAGTCAGACGCCTTATCCATTGGGCCATAACCCCTTCACGATATTTGTTAAATCCCAAGTGGATTAAGCTTATAATGTTATACAGGTTCTGATATAAGGTGCTTCAATAGATACTTCTTTGATGATGGATCAAAGAACCAGACTGAGTAATAGAAGTAATTAGAGGGTTGAAAGATGATTTTTATTTCTATGCATTTCAATGCATATTTATATGATTTGGAGTATAAGATGTAGCATGATTTTGCATAGAATAATTAATAATACAGTGTGAGATAATAACATATAAAGAGTAGAAGTATGATGAATGGAAGTAGCTAGAATAGATATATAAGGAATAATAATATGATAATAATATGAAAGTAATGTGAGAATAATATGAGAATAAACAATAGAATATAGTCGTGATAATATAGAAGAGAGTATGGAAGAATCAAATGAAAATAGGAGCTACTGGAAAGCATCAGATTATCAGGAGTACTAAGGATTGAGGATTCTAGAAGACAGTTCATAAGGGCCGTTGCTATAAAGAGTATCATTGTGCCATCTTGCGTCTTGCTCTTTTATTGGCTGGGATCTGTGGCTTGAATCTACGCTTATTGGTCCGTACAGGCACGTGAGGGAAAAGTGGACCAGGCTCATAGTGATAGGGATTTTGGTAATCGACATATTGTAATTTAGGCGGTAGACAGAGACACAGAGTAGACAAGATTAAGTTGAATAACAGCAGTGACTTTTATATAATTTAGAAGTCCAATGGCAAATAAAAGTAATAAGAGATTTCAGTTGAAGAGTAGTAAGTTAATGAGTTTATTTCCTATGCAAATCAATGCATATTTATATGTTTTTGAATATGAAATATAAGATGATTTTGATACAAGTTGATGAGTAATAGAATATGATAATGACTGCATAGAAATGGATAGAATGATGTGATATAGAATAGAATAGTACAATAGAATAGAATAATATGATAATGGATAAATATAACGATGGAAGTTGTGATTGCACAAGGAAGAATATTCGAGTAGAAGAAGATCAAAAGAAATGATTATGAAGGAATAGCATCATATGAAGAATATGAACATATGCAGATTAAGGGAAGCATGTTCATAAGCATGGCTAACATAAACAGTATCATTGTGTGATCTTTCTTCTTGAACGCCTATTGGCTGGTATTTTTGGCTTGAATTTTCTCTTGTTGATTCTCACAGGCACATGTGGCCACAAGGGTTCCTTATTGAGCTTCACCCCTTCAGGCACACCGACAATATTGTAAAATCGTTAGTAGATGAAGACCAGATATAGATAATTGTATAACCAAGATACTTCTTTTAATAGCAATTAAAAGAATACACGTAAAGTGAAGTTTATAGTAAAGATAAGATCAAGTTTATTTCCTGTGCAATTTCATTGCATATTTATATGTTTTTGAGATATGAATATAAGATGATGTTTACATAGAGGAATTAAGGGATAGAATATGATAGAGAATATAAATAGTATAAGGAAGTATGAATGATGAATAATACATAGTGAATAGAATATACAATAGAAAATAATATGAAAGTAATATGATAGAACAATGGGATAATCATAAGAAAAGAATCTAACACCAAGGAATCAGATGAAAGGGAGCCAGAAGGATAGTCAGGATATCTACTTGTTGTTCATATGAAGAGCTGTCAAATATGGTATCGTTGTAATACTGCATTCTAATTGGTCGGAGGATTGGGTCTGGGTTTTGCACGTTTATTCGCTGGTATTCTAGGCTTGAATTTTCGCTTATTTAATCGCACAGGCACGTGTGGCCACAAGGGTTCTAAATTGAGCTTGACTGTGTCTTGGACACCGACATTACCCCCCTCTAAGACTTGTGTTCGACTCTGAACACTTAAAGGCTGGGCAGAAGGAACAGGATCAGGCATAACAGAGGGTATAGGTTCAAGCATAGGGGAAAACGGCTTAGGAATATCAGCGATATCAGACATAGGTAACACAGGTGGATCACTATTAGAGGACATAGGAACATTAAGAACAGAGGAAGGACCAGGAGACATAGAGACATTAGACGAAGCAGGAGCAGGAGACATACACATACTTGGAGAGACTGGACTTGAAGACATAGATACATTTGGAGAAGCAATAGAAGGTGATGGAATCATAAGAGGTGAGACCATAGGTGTTGAATCATGAGGAGGCATAGAGGCATTGACTGGACTTGGTTCAACAGGATTTATTGGTTCTTCAATATCTTCATTCATTGTGTCTTCAGTATGGTTATTGATGATTTCAACGGGATCAATAGGGTCTATTTCGTCATCGGATATATCTATGACAATTGGGCGGTTCTGGGCTGGACTACTGGTTACCGGTAATTGACTAGTGTCAACTTGCTTCATGACTTCTCTCACTTGTCTTCGAGCAGAAGTTGGGTCAGACCATGGTTCAGCAGGAGTAGTACCATGAGCGGCTAATAGACGGTCTACATGTACCAAGGACTTGAGCGGTTCACCAGTTACTGTTTCCAACTTGACTGTACCATAATCAGGGTATACTTGTACAACTATGAATGGACCTTTAAAGCGAGGCTCTAATCCAAAGCGGCCTTCGTGTGTAAGCATGACTAGATCACCAACTTCATATGTCTTCTTCTTTATAGTAGCATCCCATCTTTCTTTGTCTTTTTCTGCCATGGCCTTCATACGAAACTCAGCAGCGGCACGATGTTGTCCAAGATCGGATAACTGTCTAGAAGTGATGTCAGCTATTGTACGAGGATCCTTGAAAGTGTCTTTATTGATGTACGGAATAGAAATGTCTCCAGGAAGCCTGGGCTCACGACCATAAGTTAAATAAAACGGCGAATAACCAGTAGTAGCATGTTCTCGGATACGGCATGCCCAAAGTGCAGCATTGACAAACTCATCCCATCTGTGTATGGCACCATTGGTATACTTGCGTAACATATCCTTCAGGACTCCATTAAACCTTTCAACCTTAGCATTAGTCCTAGGGTGATAAGCAGAAGTAAGTTTGTGATTAGTTTTAACTTTTTTCATATAAGCTTTTAATAAACCACTAGTAAAATTAGCTCCCCTGTCAGTTAATATCTCAGAAGGACATCCAAATCTCATCATTATTTCTTCATATATAAAATCTGCTACAGCTTCAGTTGATGCTACGGGCAAAGCACGAGCAATTGGCCAATTTGTTGAGTAATCTACAGCCACAAGTAACCAACGGTTACCTCTAACGGTTGTCGGCAGTTCTCCAATGAAATCGATGTGCCAACGATCAAAGGCTGAGGGGACTTTCAATGGGTGCATCTCATGATTGTGAAAGTTTCCACGTCTTCTATTAACTTGACACTCAGGGCAGGACACCAACCAATTTTTTACATCGGTACGCATGTTGGGCCACCAGGCACGAGGAGGTAACACCTTCATCATATTCATCAAGTTAAAGTGGCCGAATGCTTCATGAATACCAGCCACAGTTTCGGCACGAGAAGCAAGAGGGACAAAAGGAACGAGCTTAATTTTGTCACCATCAATGGGGACCTTACGATAGACTTTGTTATTGTCTATCACAAACTTGCTTCTTTCTTTGTCTAGATGATCTTTCAATGCAACGTTAGTTAACTTATTAAGATCATTTTGATTACCGAGGTATAACAGAGGCCAATCGGCTTTCATATCTTCAGAAGACCATTTCGAATCTTTCTTCTTTAGTGAAGTGGTGTACAAATATATGGGTTCAATGGATTCTTCATTGTTATTATCGGTGTCAGGGCTGGGTAATCTAGATAACACATCAGGAACATTGTTATCTTTTCCAGGTGTGTACTGAATATTGGGTGCAAAAGATTCCAATTCCGCAATCCATCTCACAAGACGAGGTGTTGGTTTCTCTTGACTTCTAAAATATTTAAGAGGTAAATGGTCAGAGTATACCGTATATCCGGCAGGACATCCATCTATAAAACAACGCCATGTACGGAGAGCATGGATTATTCCAAGAAGTTCCCTTTCTTGGGCAGGGTAGTTCTTTTCTGCATTGGATAGTTTCTTGGATTCATATGCCACCGGGTGCCATTGTTTGTTGATATCATCACCGGGTTGGAGGAGTACAGCACCAACACCGAAATCTGAAGCATCAGTTTCTATCCTAAATGGTTTAGACATATCAGGTAATTCTAAAACAGGTGCAGAGGTTAGTAGTTCTTTAATCATATTAAAACTATTTTGGCACTCATTAGTCCATGTGATGGGTCTTTTCTTATGACCAGTTCCTTTGGTTAAATCAGTTAATGGTGTGGCAATCGAAGCAAAGTTGGGAATGAAACGTCGATAGTACTGAGCTAGTCCAATAAATGATCGGACTTCTTGTACGTTGGTAAGTGCAGGCCAGTTCTTGATACTTTGTACTTTGGCTGGATCAGGAAGTATTCCTTGAGGTGTAACTTTGTAACCTACAAAAACAAGTTCTCTTTTACCAAATTCACATTTCTTAAGGTTACCAATCAACTTTGCTTTTCTCAATCTATCCAATACATGTTGTACATGTTGTCTGTGTTCCTCTTCTGATTTACTGTATATCAATATATCATCTAAATATACTAGTGCAAACTTGTCGAGGCAATCACCGAGTACATTGTTCATTAAGTGTTGGAAGGTGGGAGGTGCATTAGTTAGTCCAAATGGAAGTACAAGAAATTCATATTGTTCATATCTAGTGTTAAATGCTGTCTTTGCTACATCATTAGGGTGTATTCTGACTTGGTGGTATCCACTCTTCAAGTCCAAACTGGTGAAATAAGTGGAACCCTGTAGTCGATCGAGGCATTCATCTATTCTAGGTAAAGGATGTTTATTTTTAGTAGTAACTTTATTCAGGGCACGATAATCGATGCACATTCTCATATCTCCATTCTTCTTCTTTACAAATAAGATTGGTGCTCCCCATGGTGATGTGCTGGGTCTAATTAGTCCAAGAGATAGTAATTGTTTAAGTTGTTTCTGGAGTTCGTCGAGTTCTGCAGGTGACATCTTGAATGGTGCTCTACTGATGGGCTTGGCATCCCCAGTGTCGATTACATGTTTCACATCACGTTCCGGAGGTAGTCCAGGGAGCTCATCTTTGAACACATCATTATACTGTTTCACTAACTTATTCCAGTAACTGTCTTTAGGTGAAGAATCTATGCTATATAAAGGTGAAATTGTAATATTATTAGTAGTAACATCGTTTATATACACAAAGTAACCGTCAGCTTGATGCTTTTTGATGAGACGATCCACTTGTTTGTGGGAGATGAGATAACTCAGTTGGGGTGATAGGTGTTGAGAAGATCGGTTATTAGGTGTGAGTACAGTTGTCATTCCATTTTGATTTAGGGTCCAAGTGTCAGTTATCCAGTCGGGTATAGCCTTACTTGTCTTTAACCAGGACTTGCCTAAAATTAAACCAAACTTATTAGGGAATATATACGCAGTAATCTGTTCTTTATAACCCCCCAAGCCAATACTCATAACGATTTTCCTTTTAATTTTAGTGATTTCACCACCAGCAGTTTCCACATGTCTGTTCATTACAGGAATCAATTTGTCAGCAAGATCTACTAGTTCGGGTGATACATAGTTCTCACTGGCTCCACTGTCAATCAAAACGTTGATCTCTTGATTTCTATATGTTGCCGTGTATACAGGAAGTGTTGTATCGATTGCATTGAGTTCCACAATATGTTGTAGATCTTCAGTGATGTCTATGTGTTCAATTTGTTGCAGTTTCACAGGTACAGTTGTTAGTACATTCTTTCTTAGTGAGTCCATTCTTTTGGTGAATACACTTTGAGGTCTTAATACTGGGTACTGTTTCTCACTGAGCATCTGATCGGAAGAATAAGAGTCAAAATCGATTAGTTTATTATCAGTAGTATCATTATTATATGTGGGATGTGCAGAGTTAAACTCAGTGTTATCATTATTATTATTATAAGAGGGAAGACTTAATGAAGAACGTGGTTGTGCTTCCATATTATCAACCACGTTTAGTGAAAATCCTTTCGGTATTGTTTCTGTCGCTTATCATCCAAAGCTTTGATGTCTGCACGTCGAACAGGACAAAGAGCTTTAAAGTGACCCTTTTTGTTGCAATAGAAACATGTGATATTGCTGTTATAATTGTTGTTGTTGCTATTCTTGAATCTTCCATTGTTCCTATTATAGTTGTTGTTATTGCTATTGAAGTTGGATTGGCTATTATTGTACTGATTGTTGTTGTACTGCTTCCTCTTATTGAATTTGTTGTTCATTGCATGCAGATCATCCATTAGATCAATGTCCATCGGATCATCTACATATTGTTGAGCTGTACGACGATTATAAGAGAAGTTGCGCTCTTCACCAGCACTGAACACAATAGCTGCATGGATGGCTTCATGAAGTGAATTAACGCCACTCTGTCTGAGATGTACTCTCATTCTAGGATCCTTGAGACCACGGGTAAACCTATCAGCGGCATCATCTTCAGGCATGGTAGGAATGGCTAATTTTATATCAATGAATTCATTAATATATGAATGTAAATCTGTGTTCTGTTTCAGTGTGGCAAGTTTGTCACGAGCAAGCAAAATAGTATCTTCGGGGCGGAAGAACAAAATAAGTGACCTCTTGAGGGCCAGCCAGCCAGGAGTAGGTTCATCAGACCTTTTAGTAGATCTATACCAAGCGTCTGCTCGACCACGAAGTAAAGAAACGGCATATTTTCCTTTTTTGTTGTCGTCCCAGCTTTGGATATCAGTATATCGTGCCACAGCTTCTAACCAGCTGTCGATGACACTAGCATTTCTTGTGCCATCGAATGTCTGTGGTTCATTCGTTCTAAACCTACTGCCAGCCCTAAGTTCCATGGCTTGGACCACACGTTCCATTAAGGTTAATGGATCCAAAGCTGTATTGGGTGTGGATGTAGACGGTGTTTTAATCGGATCAGGCATGTTTCAAAATATATATAAAATAGACGGAGAGAGAGAATAGACCAAGTATAATAGAGAATAGAATAGCTAACCAAGAGACAACCAAATGCTACCAATGTAAAATCCTTAATAGACCAAGACCAGATATAGATAATTGTATAACCAAGATACTTCTTTTAATAGCAATTAAAAGAATACACGTAAAGTGAAGTTTATAGTAAAGATCAGATGGAGTTTATTTCCTATGCAATTGCATATTTATATGTTTTTGAGATATGAATATAAGATGATATTTACATAGAGGAATTAAGGGATAGAATATGATAGAGAATATAAATAGTATAAGGAAGTATGAATGATGAATAATACATAGTGAATAGAATATACGATAGAAAATAATATGAAAGTAATATGATAGAACAATGGGATAATCATAAGAAAAGAATCTAACACCAAGGAATCAGATAAAAGGGAGCCAGAAGGATAGTCAGGATATCTACTTGTTGTTCATATGAAGAGCTGTCAAATATGGTATCGTTGTAATACTGCATTCTAATTGGTCGGAGGATTGGGTCTAGGTTTTGCACGTTTATTTGCTGGTATCTTTGACTTGAATTTTCGCTTGTTTAATCGCACAGGCACGTGTGGCCACAAAGGTTCCACATTGAGCTTGACTGTGTCTTGGACACCGACAATTTTGTCGATGTCGAAATGGTACCTCAGCCATATAAAAAAACCCTTGTTTCCCCATGTCCCACATAGACCAATCAAACGACGTTTCAGGCCCAAGATCCCAACCAAGAGACGCTCAAAGCGTAAGGTCACACTAACTACCGAATATGTCAACAATCCTTCTGACTCTACCGATTCTGGCACTTTCCAGTAGTATTCACACAACACCAAGATCATTTCCAGATACTTCCTTACCATGAATGATACTTGCTCTAGTCCCTTCCATTCTAGCTTCTTCCATGCTACAGATCTATTCTTTTCGTTAATTCTATTGTACTTAATTTAATATAAATATCCCCTCAACCTAATAAGAAATAAACATCATCTTTTAAACACTTTATTACTTTGATAGTTGGTTCTCTTTTGAGATTTACTCTTGTTAAGCATTTGGCATTTTGTATCTGTTATACTATACGCATTTTGTCTCTGGTCATCCCGAAATTTACATTTTGTCGGTGTCCAGGAGCAAATTCCTCTTGAGCTAGCAAGACCATCTGATCACGTGCCTATTCGAATTAAGAAAAGAAGATTCAAGCCAACTCTGCCAGCCAATAAGAGATCTCGACGGAAGATTACACAGTAATACCATCCTAGTCAATGATCCTTGTGAACGTCTTTCTAGAAGTCATTAGCCTTCTAGATATTGTAACTGATACTTCCATATGATTTCAGCTCCTTGTCTACCTTCTAGAAACCATTCATACAGTAGCATCAGGTTATTTTATATCATTATCATATTCCTTTCAACACATATCATTATATCATTATCATATTATCCACTATATTTTATTCTATTAGTTTCTATGCTAATATCGTCATATAACTATTGTTTATTCTATTGAAAACATCATCTTATAATTATCATCGAAAAACATATAAATATGCAAAGGATTGCATACGAAATAAAGACATTATTTTACTACCTTCTAAATTACTATTACTATAACTTTTGATCTTCCTTCAACTCTCTATTGAAAAGAAGTAACTTTGATCTATTAAATTGAAATCCCATACTGTCTGAATTACCGCGAAACTTACATTTTGTCAATTCGCAGGTAACCCAACACTTTAATTGTAATGTATAATCAGAATCCAAAATCTATCTTTTAATACACGGATTAAAAGATACTATAAACCAAATGTAACAGTTATTTAAGAGTTAAGAAGATGATGTTTATTGTATGCATTTTGATGCATATTTATTTGAAATGAATAAAAAATATGATATGATTTGAATAGAGGATAATTAATAATACAAGTGTGATATAATAACATATAAAGGATAGAAGATAATGAATATAAAATATAGAGTGGATAGAGTATACGAGAATATCATGATCATAGAGAAGTGTGTAAGAATAATATGAAAATCATGATAATAAGAAGAAGAATAATCTAAATAGAAAAGAATCAAGTGAAGAAGAAACTAATGAAAAGCATGAGATATAAGGTGTCAGAAGGATAAATATATGGAAGGCAGTTCATACGGATGATTGTCAAAAATGGGATCAGTGTTCAACCTTACGCATCGAACGCTTATTGGCTGGAGCTTTTGGCTTGAATCTACGCTTATTCACTCTTGGCGGCACGTGAGGGAACAGGATTTCTATATAGGGACTTGCTGTGTAATCAACACCGACAATTTTGTCGAGTCCAGAAGTACAGTTGTTCCTAATCAAGATGGTCATCAACCAATAGAGATCCAGTACAACCTTCCAAGCAGATATAACCCCAATAAGAGACGGCTTAGGCCAAATATGCAAGTGGCGCAATCAAGGAGAAGGAAGAAGACAAGACTTAATCTAATTGGTTTACTCACTAGACTCTTTGATAAGAAGACAGAATATACTCGATATAGCAACTAATATATCTCTACTTGACATATACTTCTTCAAGAAGTATATTCTCTATTTCTATTTGACATTCTGTTAATTATCTTATATCCTTATTCATTCTTTTACCCCATCCCATCAGATTAGAAAACATATAAATACCCTGTTATTTTGTATCAAATAAACATTATCTTTTAACTTCGCTTTACTCTACTTAATAACTGTTCCTATTATCTTCTTTACTGTCTAAAGAAGTTGTTTGCTATTACCTGTTGTACATAGCCTGGTTATCCGTTTCTATAATCAACCTAAGATCACTCACTCCGATACGATCTGACAATTTTAACGGTCTCTGTGTTGTATTTGTTTATGTTAACTGTAGTTCCTTACTTTGATCGTTGAATCTTATTTTGGTCTTGTTCTGGTCGTATCTGTATCTTGAAGTGATTAGTCTTGCTTGTGGTTGTTTGTGTGAAGCATGATCTTCCAATAGAGTTCCTAGTATCCGTTTCCCAGTTGCCAAGAGGTTCTACCATAAGTGTTTATCAGTTCCATCCTTTATATCATTTCATTACCATGTCACGTTATCCATTGTTCTACAATTTATTGTACACTTATTTTATTTCTTTTATTTTAATCTATTAACTACACCCATCCTCTAAACTATCTATTATAATTGTATATCGTTATTTTCCCGTTTACTAGTAATTACTTCATCCCAACCGTCCTTATACTATTCTACCTCCACTACCTCTCCGTCATTATGTGTTATTCACTGATCTACCCGTTGTTTCCCTGATATTATTCTACCTATATTTGTACAATCTGATTAACTGTCAATAATCTATATAAGGATCAGTGATCCCACTCAATAAATCGAATCTTAACTTTTCTTTCCATACTTTCTCGTTTGTCGTATTTCCTACCTGACAAACAGAACTAGCCTAAAGCTCTCCTATCTTGTTGCTCTATTAGCTTTACTCGGTTCCTATAACTTTGAAGTAGGTTTTACAGTCGCCTTAGTGCTCATTGTGTATAGAGTTGTAAACTAATATTGTCCTCATTATAGTACTGTTGGTATTGCTTTATCTCCTTCAAATAAAGACTACCTTCACCCACCGTGCGTTATAATTTTGTAAATCAGGTATTTGATCACCAGACAGATAGTAAACCGGGGATTCACCCAGAGAGAGTACTAGTTTACTTAGTAGTAAAACTAAGAGAGAGGTAGTTATTAAGTTGATAAAGAATAATGTTTATTGAATAATAATTGTGGTATATTTATATGTTTTCTGAGATATGAAGTCAACTAGATAAAATGGGATTGTGCTATGGGTAATTTATCTGGTAGATAAAACTTATACAAAAACAAAAGGGAATTGATAGAACTCAATAAAATGGTATGATCTTTATTACAGTTAAAAATAGGTACTCTTATATAGTTATTTGGAAATATGGTTTTATAAGCTAAGGGTATGTAGCCTATCCTTAGATAAGGAGACTACAATACAATTTCTATATGAACAGGTGATGATAGCCAGTAAGAGTAAAGGGATGTATATCCATTACTCATGATTACCAGTGTATGTGGTTATAAGGGAGTTAGCTTGAGGAGCTTAGTAAAAGATGATGTAGTTTGTCCGGATAAGCAATCATGTTTACTTGCATGACGAGTGTTTTTCTTATAACAGTTCCACTGTTACATTCAAATCATTTTATCTTTCATTGAAACTCAGGGTTAATACCAAGTTACCGGATTGTGAGTTATAATCAAGGTCAGACTTTATTTATCGCACCAATATGCTGTATGGATACATCAATGGGAATTTAACTAAATATAAGATAATACAAATTATATAATGCTGAGCAATGACAATGTGATGCATCATGACTGCTGAGACTACTGATGAGAACAATGTATTGTATAAAAGGATATGAACATGTTGATAAGGCTTATGACTTGATTATTAGACACTGGGAGTATTAGCAATGGTGATTATGGTATCGACAGGCGTGTTGGAGTATACAATTCAGCTTGGGACGTGATCTCTTCTGATTGATTGGTTTTGTAGGTGTAAACTTCCTTTTATATTTCTTGGGTCGCTCATAGTATTGTGACACTAATTCCATATCCGATGGCTGTGTACTTGGGACACTGACATTACCCCCCTTCAAGCATTGTGTTCGACCCTGAACACTTGCAGAGGTATCGACAACAGAAGAGACAACAGCAGGCGGCATAGAGACTTTGGGAGACATAAAAGAAGCAGCAGAAGATAAACTAGGCATAGAAGACGATGATAACATAGGAGACATGACATAACTTGTAGTATCTTTGGCAATTACTGGATGCACAATTGGAGGTAAAGCGGAAGTTGACTTGACAGCAGGAGGAGAGGTAGACTTTGCACTTGGGAAGACAATAGAGGACTTGACACTAGGAGACACAGAGAGTGGCTTGGCTTGAGGCACAGCAGGAGCAGATGAAGTCATCGGGCTAGAAAGGTTATTGTTGGCAGTGGAGACTGAAGAGCTGGGTACAGGAAGATCGGGTTCACCAGGAGGATCATGGGTATCAATGTCCGAAGCAGGAGGGAGCGTCACGTGATAGGACTTGTATACATTATCTTCATTATTATTATTATTGACTTGACTAGGGGAGCTTTCTTCAGCATTTAACATATCACTACGCCATTCACGACGAGACACAACAGGATCATACCAGGGTTTGAGAGGAGGTTCACTAAAAGCAGGCATCAGACGGTCGACATGATCTAAGGATTTCAAGGGTTCACCGACTAAAGTATGTAAGCGATAAGTACCAAAATCAGGGTATACCTTTACCACCATGAAGGGACCTTTGAAGCGGGGCTCGAGACTATAACGACCTTCATGAGTTAGATTGACCATATCACCAATTTCAAAAGAACGTTTCTTCACTACTGCATCCCACCCTTCCTTGTATTTTTCACCCATAGCTTTGAGACGGAATTCAGCCGCAGCACGATGTTGTTGTAGTTCAGTAAGTTCTCTAGAAGTAATATCGGCAACAGTTCGAGGATCATTAAAGGTATCTTTGTCTATATAAGAACGGAGAGTATCACCAGGCAATCTTGGCTCACGACCATAGGTTAAGTAGAAGGGGCTAAATCCTGTAGTTGTATGTACACGAATTCGGGCAGACCAGAGAGCAGCATTCACGAAATCATCCCACCGATGAAGAGCACCATTGAGAATCGTTTTATTTTCTTCAGAATTATAATATTTTATAATTTTAATTTTTCTAAAAATATATATAAAAAGAAAAAACTTTTAAAATTTGATAAAAGTAATAATATTTAATATTTCTTATTTTTTAAGTTAATTTTTAATTTTAAAAATTTAATAATTTTGATTTTTAGAAAATATTCAAAAATATATTCCCTTTTAACAATACATCACTAAAAAATAATAATAAAGAATTTGTTAAATATAAATCGTCCCTCTAGAATTTTTTACATGACTTTATCTGCAATGATAGTAATTACACCATTATGTTATCTGGCAATGATAGTAATTACACCATTATGTTATCTGGTACAAGCCAATTGCACTATTTATTTATTTTTGGTGTATTTATTTAGGGAACATTATTTAAATCCCGATCTGGTAATCGTCTGGAAATATGTGGGAACGGTTTATTCATATAGTTGCCAGATAATAATTTATCTGGAATTACTTGGTTATCTTGAATTTATAGTATTTTCACCATAATTTATCTGGAATTACTTGGTTATCTTGAATTTATAGTATTTTCACCATAAGTTTATATGGAACAAGATAATTAAGCTATAGTCTCTTACATAATCAAATAAACATTTTAAAGGGACAACTTTTGTTAAACAGATGGAGGTAAATCATTTATTAGAATATATATTAAGATATTATTTTAAATAAATTAAATTATTTTTTATTCAATAATAATATAGATTTATCATCATTATGTATTATATTTAGCTACTGAAACAATTTCCAAAATACACTTTTATGATATACCATTTGTTGTTTTAACAGATAGGGTTAAATTTGGAAGTCCAAAAAAAAAAGTTAGATTTTAAATTCTAAATTTATAAATTAGTAAAATAATTATGTCAATACAATTACTGTATTATAATATGTATACCTAAAGTATATTTTACAATATTAATTCATATTATTTTTTTTTATTATTTTTAATGTATTATTAATTATATTTATTATTGAAACAAACCTATATTATGATAATTATCTTTTTAAAATAAGTTTAAGTTTTTATATTCTATTTTACAGATTTTTTAAATTCTTTAATATAGAACAATAAAATATGTTCACTTTAAAAGTTTTCTTTATTTTTACCATTCAAATTATTTTGAACTTATTTTTCAAAGAAAATGATTTAAGAAATTAGTTCTTTAATAGTTACAAATAAATGTAAATGTTTAGATTTAAAATAAATTTACAAAAATTGGAATTAATATTTGTTAATCCTATTTAATATCTATTATAGTAAAAAGTTAAAATATAATTAATTACTTTTATTTTTAAAAACAAATAAATAATTAATATTTCTTAAAACAATATTGAGGATTCTTTATTTGTATTTCCTTATATTTTAAGAGAATCGTTTTATTTTCTTCAGAATTATAATATTTTATAATTTTAATTTTTCTAAAAATATATATAAAAAGAAAAAACTTTTAAAATTTGATAAAAGTAATAATATTTAATATTTCTTATTTTTTAAGTTAATTTTTAATTTTAAAAATTTAATAATTTTGATTTTTAGAAAATTTTCAAAAATATATTCCCTTTTAACAATACATCACTAAAAAATAATAATAAAGAATTTGTTAAATATAAATCGTCCCTCATTAGTATACTTTCTGAGCATATCTTTGAGGACACCATTAAAACGTTCAACTTTGGCATTGGTTCTAGGGTGGTAAGCCGAGGTTAATTTATGATTAGTACCAACTGATGTATGCAAGCCTATACATCATACATTATGTCACACATGGATCAAACATTTATCAAGCAGATTCATACAGCAAGACATCTCTGTCTTCTACATATGGTCTATCTGATGAATCAGCATCTGTCAAATATTTTAGCCGCTATCGTCACTACATCTTATGATTCAGGACTCTGATTTGTTCCTGGATAAACTTACACTGTTTCTATGACCATCGATATATCCAGCGATCTGAATCAATCACCAGTAATCCACATAACTGGAACCACCTGTCAGATATATAACTCAGCAACCTTAATCTGGTAGATCTATCAATCCTTCCATTTTCTTATAAATAGTCTTTGTTTGTTTTCATGAATAAAGATTGAAATTGTTTAAGTGTCTGGTTTAATCCATATAGTCTCTTAACTTTTATTCATTGTGTCTTACTGTTACTTTTACTATAAGATACATCACCAACACGTTTAACATATGCTTTAAGTAGTTCACTGGTAAAATTGGCACCACGATCAGTGAGAATTTCAGATGGACAACCAAAACGCATCATTATCTCTTCAGAGATAAAATCGGCAACTGCTTCTTTGGAAGCTATAGGAACAGCACGAGCAATTGGCCAGTTTGTCGCATAATCAACACTAACAATCAACCACCGATTATCATTCAGAGTAGTGGGCAGTTCGCCTATGAAATCTAAGTGCCATCGGTCAAATGCAGTAGGAATCTTGAGTGGATGCATAAAATCATGATGGGCATTACCATGACGACGATTTAACTGGCAAGGAGGACAAGTGAGTAACCATTGACGAAGATCTTTACGGAGAGTGGGCCACCAGAATCGAGGAGTTAGCATATTTAACATGTTTTTAAAGTTAGCATGAGCAAATGAATTATGATACTTAGAAACTGTATCTGCACGGGACGCCAAAGGGAGAAAAGGGACGAACTTGATAGCACCGGGATCGCCAATAGACACCTTACGAAGTACATTGTTACCATCAATACGGAAATTCTTATCTTCTTGCTCTAAGTGTTCCTTCAAGGCAATATTAGTCATATTATTAATTTTATCTTTACCCATGAGTAGAAGTAGCGGCCAATCAACTTCAACATCTTGAGAGACAAACTTCTTGGTAGGAACATTCATAGAGGACAAATCAGTGGCATATAGGTAGGACGGCTCCAACGATTCAACTTTACTGGATGGGGCATGAGGATCTTCAATTCTTGACAATATATCAGGTACACTATTTTCTTTTTTGGGCTTATATTGAATATCTGGAGCATAGGATTCTAATTCGGTAATCCAACGGACGAGTCTTGGAGTGGGCTCTTCTTGGGCACGGAAATACTTCAATGGGAGATGATCTGAGTACACTGTGTATCCACCAACACAACCATTAACAAAGCAGCGCCAAGTACGGAGGGCATGTACAATTCCTAGGAGTTCCCGCTCTTGTGTCGGGTAGTTCTTCTCAGCAGTAGACAGTTTCTTTGATTCATAAGCTATTGGATGCCATTGACTATTGACATCATCACCGGGTTGAAGAAGTACAGCACCGACACCATAATCAGAAGCATCTGTTTCAATGCGGCAGGGCTTGGACATATCAGGTAACTGTAATACAGGAGCAGAGGTTAATAATTTTTTTATATGATCAAAACTATATTGACATTGTTCGGTCCATATTATAGGTCTTTTCTTGGGTCCTACACCTCTTGTCAGGTCTGTTAATGGAGAGGCTATGGTTGCAAAGTTGGGCATGAATCTTCTATAATACTGGGCTAAACCTAAAAACGAACGAACTTCTTGTACATTAGTTAGCTTGGGCCATTTCTGTATGGCTTGAACCTTATCCGGAGCAGGTAGAATACCATTGGCGGTAACCTTATAACCGACGAACACCAGCTCCTTCTTTCCGAACTCACACTTCTTCATATTAGCAATAAGCTTGGCTTCCTTCAGTCGGTCTAGAATATGTCGCACATGCTGTCTGTGTTCTTGTTCGGTCTTACTGAAAATAAGAATGTCATCAAGGTATACCAAAGCAAACTTGTCAAGACAATCACCTAATACACTATTCATTAAACTTTGGAACGTTGGTGGGGCATTAGTCAGACCAAAGGGCAGTACAAGAAATTCAAATTGTCCATAGTGAGTATTAAAGGCAGTCTTGGGAATGTCATTAGGGTGAATACGGACTTGATGATAACCTGATTTGAGATCTAGACTAGTAAAGAAAAAGATCCATGGAGACGATCAAGGTATTCATCAATTCTGGGTAAAGGATGTTTGTTACGGATGGTTACTTTATTCAGGGCTCTGTAGTCAATGCACATTCTCATAGATCCATCTTTCTTACGGACAAATAGGACCGGAGCACCCCATGGTGAGGCACTAGGACGGATTAGACCAAGCGAGGATAGTTCTTTCAACTGTCTTTGAAGTTCATCAAGCTCTGCAGGACTCATCTTGAACGGAGAACGACTAATAGGGGCAGCATCACCAGTCTGTATCACATGTTGAACATCACGGTTGGGCGGTAGACCAGGCAATTCATCTTTAAATACTTCAGGATACTCTTTAACCAACTTGATCCAGTATTGGTTGCTTGATGAGGTATCGTTGATGTCTAAAGTATTTAAAGAGAATGCATTAGTAGAGTTCTGATCATGGGTAATGTTACAATTGTTACTAAGAGAGTTGGATTTGATACATAGCGCAAAAGACTGGGTACCGGGTTTCTTGAGAAGGCGGTTAAACTGTTTATGGGATACAAGATAGTTCAACTTCATTGTAGATACAGGGCTACGGTAGTTATTGATAGGAGCAAGGCTTACAGTACGGTGGTCTTGTGTGAGAGTCCAGGTGTTAGTTTGCCAATTAGGGATAGCATGAGAAGTCTGCAGCCAAGAACGTCCTAGTATTAAATCAAACTTGGAAGGAAAGACATATGCAGAAATTATATCTTTGTATCCTTCAAGGTTAATGTTCATGTTAACTTTATATTTAATAGAAGTAATGTCACCACTGGCAGTTTCAACCTGCTTGTTCTGTACAGGGATGAGAGAGTTGGCAAGTTGGGCTACATGGGGAGAGACATAGTTCTCGCTTGCACCACTATCTATGAGAACCTTGAATGCATTGTTCATAAATAGAAACTTGTACAAAGGTAAGCGGGTAGTGTTCATAGAGTTCAGTTCAGCCAAGTAGTGCGCATCATCAATAAAATCATTGTTCAATAAGGTAGTAATATGTTGTACGGACTTCAGTTCAAAGGGAGGAGCAGTGTATGGTTGGGGTTCTAAAATGGGATATAAAGAATTAAAATGGTCATCGTTAGAATAAGTGTCAAAATCAATTAATTTATTATCATCATCATTGTTATCAGTGGTAGTAGTGGTGGTAGTATGGGGAGAATGGTTATAATGACTGTGGCCTCCGCAATTATCAGTGTAGAGAAGGGTTTTTGGATGGTGACGTGACTGACCTTCCTGTTGTTCAGCCACGTTCAGTGAAAATTCTGTCTTGGAGGGAAGCGAGGACGATGGTACGAGTTCTGCCTTTTATCCAGTTTGTCAATATCCAATTTCTTTTGAGATGATCTTTCTTGTGACAATAGTAGCAGATCATTTCATTTGAGGTTTGAGGGTTGCGACGATAGTTATTATTAATGTTACTATCGTTTCTTCTGTTATTAAATCTGTTATTAAAAGCATAGACTTCTTCAGTGTAATCGAGGTCCATGGGATCATAGGCAGGTGTAAGCGGCTTCCTACGCATGATAGGGTTGTCGTACGGATAATCCTCTGTTTGTGCAGAATCAAAGGCAAGAGCAGCATGGATGGCAGATTGGAGGTTAGGTGGGTCCTGTTGGCCGACATGAGCACGAGTACGAAGGTCAGACAATCCTCTTATGAACTTGTCATTGGCTTCTTCGTCATTCATATTTGGAATGGCCAGTTTTAAGTCCATGAATTCATTAATGTAGGATACCAAGTCATCTCTTTGCTTAAAATAGGCGATTTTGTCACGGGCATCACGAACAGAGTTATCCGGTTTAAAGAAATCAACCAAGAGACGTTTGAAAGTTAACCAATCTGAAGGAGCATCATCACTTACTTCCAAACTCATGTACGATACATCAGCTCTTGATCTCAGCAAGGTCACAGCAAAACGGCAAGTGCGGTCAGAGTCCCACGAGTGGAAGTCAGCATATCTTTCTATGGACCTTGTCCAGCCATCAATTAACAAAGCATCCCTTGAACCATCATACGTATCAGGAAGTTTAATCCTACTATCATTATTGGATGTTTGTAGGGCTTGAGCGAGGGCAGCGATCCATGTGGGTGTTTCTTGATTAATTGGCGGAGCAAACTTGGATTCGGCGGAGGAAGAAGGGGTATTCTTGTCCACGGGCATGAGCTAAAAAGGTACAAAGATGAATAAATAAAAATATAGCTATACAAAGTGTGATGATACACAAGATAATAAGAATGGAGGTCGTTAAAATGTTACTAGAGCTAAATACAATGACAAAGGGTAAGTATACCACACAAAACAAAATAAAATAATAAAATAATAAAATAGAATCTTTAAAAGTTCGTTAAAAGGTCTTTAAAATAGAGACTACAGTTACAGATCAAAAGGGTAATTAAACCTCACAAAATAAAGGAGTAGATAGAATAAGAGTTATTTGACAACAATACAGGTTTCAAATAAGCGTTCAGTGTTTTTGAAATAGGGTAGCCAGAACAATCGCCTTGATGTAGTTTTTACAGGCCAAATGCTACCAAATGTAAATCAGGTATCTGATCACCAGACAGATAGTAAACCGGGGATTCACCCAAAGAGAGTACTAGTTTACTTAGTAGTAAAACTAAGAGAGAGGTAGTTATTAAGTTGATAAAGAATAATGCTTATTGAATAATAATTGTGGTATATTTATATGTTTTCTGAGATATGAAGTCAACTAGATAAAATGGGATTGTGCTATGGGTGATTTATCTGGTAGATAAAACTTATATAAAAACAAAAGGGAATTGATAGAACTCAATAAAAGGGTATGATCTTTATTACAGTTAAAAATAGGTACTCTTATATAGTTATTTGGAAATATGGTTTTATAAGCTAAGGGTATGTAGCCTATCCTTAGATAAGGAGACTACAATACAATTTCTATATGAACAGGTGATGATAGCCAGTAAGAGTAAAGGGATGTATATCCATTACTCATGATTACCAGTGTATGTGGTTATAAGGGAGTTAGCTTGAGGAGCTTAGTAAAAGATGATGTAGTTTGTCCGGATAAGCAATCATGTTTACTTGCATGACGAGTGTTTTTCTTATAACAGTTCCACTGTTACATTCAAATCATTTTATCTTTCATTGAAACTCAGGGTTAATACCAAGTTACCGGATTGTGAGTTATAATCAAGGTCAGACTTTATTTATCGCACCAATATGCTGTATGGATACATCAATGGGAATTTAACTAAATATAAGATAATACAAATTATATAATGCTGAGCAATGACAATGTGATGCATCATGACTGCTGAGACTACTGATGGGAACAATGTATTGTATAAAAGGCTATGAACATGTTGATAAGGCTTATGACTTGATCATTAGACACTGGGAGTATTAGCAATGGTGATTATGGTATCGACAGGCGTGTTGGAGTATACAATTCAGCTTGGGACGTGATCTCTTCTGATTGATTGGTTTTTTAGGTGTAAACTTCCTTTTATATTTCTTGGGGCGCTCATAGTATTGTGACACTAGTTCCATATCCGATGGCTGTGTACTTGGGACACTGACAATTTTGTCAATGCCCAAATAGATGGTCAGCCATATATGGAAAGCTTGTTCCCTCACGTGCCTCCCCGGACCAACAAGCGTAAGTTCAAGCCGAAGATTCCAACTCGCAAGCGCTCAAGTAGAAAGGTCACACAAGATACCCGGTTTATAGACAATCCTTCTGACTCCAGCGATTCTGGTACTCTCCAGTAGTCTCTGTATTACACCCATTCCATTCCTTTCTCGATACTTCTTTATGCAAAGCTATATTCTAGTTTGTTCTGTTCTAGCTTCTTCTATACTACACATGTATACTCCTCGCTATTTCCATGGTACCAAATGTATTATATAAATATCCCCTCAACTTAATGAAAATAAACATCATCTTTTTAACTCTTAATTGACTTTGATATTTGGTTTACTTCTGATATTTGAAGTACTAATAGGATATCATCTGGTTACTTGTCAATCTCAATATTGAATCTCAGTATATCAATGTTTATATAGTGGCTTAGTAGTGTATATAGTTAGAATATGACTGAAGAACAAGGGATCTTGGTCTTTTTTATAAGGAATAAAGATTATAATCAATTTTGATATACTCTCGCTGCCTACTTTTTGACATCCATTGAATTTAACTGCACATGAATTCACAATATTTGTTCTTTGGTTATATTCGTATTTATTCATTTCCTATTCTGGTCTCTGGTCTCTATGGAATTTACAATTTTTGTCAGATCACGTATCGCAGTGAGTGATCTTAGGTTGATTATAGAAACGGATAACCAGGCTATGTACAACAGGTAATAGCAAATAACTTCTTTAGACAGTAAAGAAGATAATAAGAACTGTTATTAAGTAGAGTAAAGCGAAGTTAAAAGATAATGTTTATTTGATACAAAATAACAGGGTATTTATATGTTTTCTAATCTGATGGGGTAAAAGAATGAATAAGGATATAAGATAATCAACAGAATGTCAAATAGAAATAGAGAATATACTTCTTGAAGAAGTATATATCAAGTAGAGATATATTAGTTGCTATATCGAGTATATTCTGTCTTCTTATCAAAGAGTCTAGTGAGTAAACCAATTAGATTAAGTCTTGTCTTCTTCCTTCTCCTTGATTGCGCTACTTGCATATTTGGCCTAAACCGTCTCTTATTGGGGTTATGGTTGCTTGGAAGGTTGTACTGGATCTCTATTAGTTGATGACCATCTTGATTAGGAACAACTGTACTTCTGGACTCGAAATTATCCCCCTCTAAGACTGATGATCGACCTCGAGCAGCAACAGAGTCTTCAGCAGGCAAATCTTCAACATCCACATCAAAAGCATCTTGAGCAAGGTCAGGTTCAATTTCCGGAATATCAAAATTACCAGCTTGAATGTCCGCAGTATCTGGGGTCATAATGGCATCATTTTCAGGATTAACATTCACAGGGTCTTCTTCAAATTCAATATAGTCTTGAGGTAATGGCGGCAAAGGTAGACTGGATTTTCTTCGTTAATATTGGTATTGACAGGAACATTGGGAGTATCAGGGAGCCTAGAAGGTCTTGACACAACAAGAGGACTATCTTGAGGAACAGGAATAGCAATATCTTCGAGAATAGGTAAGTCTTCATCACTAAGTATATCTTGAATTGATTCGGTATATTCAGGGAGCTCATAATTACCAATAGGATCAATGGAATCAGTAGACATTGGAACAGAGAGAGGGACAACAGGGATAGTAGCGGAAAGACCAGCATTTTTCATCACATTACGCCATTCACTTCGAGTAGAGGTGGGATTATACCAAGCGGAAGAAGGAGTGTCACCATGGGCAGCCTTTAATCTATCGACATGCACCAACGACTTCAACGGTTCACCAGTTAACGTCTCCAACTTGTATGTACCATATTCTGGGAATGACTGTAAAATTATATAGGGACTGATGTATCCATACAGCATAGTGATAGCAGATACAAGCCACACATCAATTACAACCCAGAATCCGGCTCTCTGGTAATTTCCTGAGTTCCAATAGCAGATGATAAGGACAATCTAAATCAGATAACACTCTAATCGTAACTGATTGTACTAACAGCGTGAGAGATCCTTTTACATAACCATGTAATAAAGGCTCACACGATAAGGTACTGCTTATGAGCAATCACTGATAATAGATCACCATCCTAATAACCTTATTGGCTGTAACCACTTGTTCACACATTGATTGTATGTAATCACCTTATCCAAGGTTTGGTTACATACACTTATCCCCAATCCAATTAACTATATAAGAGTACCCGTATTTTGTAATTGTAATAAATAATCTTTTTCTCCTTGGTTGAGTTCTATCGTACTTCACGTATCTTTACCTTTAATTTATATAACCGTTTTATCTTTGGATAAATCAGGGACCTTTAAATTGCGGCTCCAAACCATAACGACCTTTATGAGATAACATAACAGTATCACCGACTTCAAAAGAGACAGGCTTGATATGGGAATCCCATTTTTCTTTGTCCTTCTCGGCTATGGCTTTCATTTTAAATGTGGCAGCAGCACGGTGTTGTCCTAGAACAGCTAATTATTGAGAAGTGATATCGGCAACCGTTCTTGGATCATTGAATGTATTTTTGTCTATATACGGAACATGAACATCGCCAGGGAGTCTAGGTTCACGACCATAAGTGAGAAAAAACGGGGAGAAACCAGTGGTAGAGTGTACACGAATACGAGAAGCCCAAAGAGCAGCATTCACGAAATCATCCCAGCGATGGAGAGCACCATTAATATATTTACGAAGCATTCCTTTGATTACACCATTAAAGCGTTCAACCTTCGAGTTAGTTCTTGGATGATAAGCAGAGGTCAACTTATGGTTAGATCTAACCTTCTTGATGTAAGCATTGACCAGTTCACTGTTAAAGTTTGCACCTCGATCGGTAAGAATTTCGGACGGACAACCAAAACGCATCACTATGAAAGATTTGGACCTACCAAACTTGGAAATTGCATATCTCAGGTTGATAATATTCTGACGACCAGAACCAAAAAAAAGCTATACGATTCAATGGACTGTACCAACATCCGTTGGTAATACTTCGGCTCGGCCATTTTTAATCACGTGACTTTTTCCCGGACAAGAGATTCATGTATAGCTTTACTATTGGATACATATATCTCATAGATACAGTTACTATTGGATGGATTCATTAGATGTACTATAGGATAGACGATATTATTATGGTTATAATTGAATGCAATGCATATCAAAAGTATTTTATTATAAATAGAATAAAGAATTGAATTGAACTAAGCTATGAGTATTGAATTGAAGAGCTAAATATTGAATGTATTGTGCACCATGAAGCATAAGAAGCATTGTAAACATTGGCTTTTGAAGAAGATAAAGGTAGTAAGCATGGGTTGTTGTAATTGAGTGAATGAATGCACATCAGTTGCTGTACAAGAGGGATACTGATCTACATAGAATGACTCGACAATTCTATACAATAAAGAAATACTTTTAGTAACTGGATAATATAGACTACATGAGAACTACTTACATTTCACTTCTTTATTCCTGTTGATACAACTAATTGAAAAGATAGAGTAAGTACAGTGTAAGCTAGTTAACCAATGAGATACATACCACACACAAGAAAGGACCAACAAATACAGTGGAGACGAGGCTTAATAGAATAGAAACTACAAGCAGAAGAAGTATCAGTAAATGGATCGTGAGTATATTATATCAACTACTTAAATATACACTTATAATATCAGATGGAGCACCTAGTAGTAATAGATAGAAGTTAATATATTGTTCTGTTATAACATAGGCTAAAGATCATACCATACATAAGGGAACAACTGGATGGAAGAAAAGCAGACAATGTTACATGCGAGGGACTATCTAGATAAGAGTATAAGTGATCCATCCGTATTTATATATTCTATCTAGTAGCTTACTATTGTTTTTCTTGATTAGTAGTGGATATCTATTAAGAAGAAGTTAGTACACTACACAACATGGGTATCATACAAGAATAACTACCAGATAGATTATTTAGCAGCACATGGATCATATACACTACGCCTGAAGATACAGCGTCGATTCCGTGGTTGAAAAGATATTTCCGCGTTTGTTGAACTATAGAAAACCACGGAATAAGCAAGATTTTTGCCGGAAATCTAGAGAAACCGCAGTTATATGCAACGCTTCACTGGTTGGGTCATGTGATTTTGTTTCCAAACTAAGTTATAGGTTCATCTTCTATCTAACTGTTCATTGGTATATCATTATTGAATAAACGATCATATTGTGGATATTATTATATGAAAAACGTATTGAGCTTGATCTTATTACGAATAGATAGAACAATTGTACAAATAAAGTTACATAAATCTATTTAAAGACTAACGGCTGTATGTATTGGGAATAGAAAGAATAGGAAGTATTGTGGACATTGTATATTGCTGTAGATAGACCTAGAAAGCATTGCATGATGTAATAGATTAATGGTAGAAGAAATGACTATTGTAGTGGACAGAGATCATAGCTTTAAAAAACTGTCTTGATTATACTATATCATAAAAAAGTACTATTAGTGATCCAATAATATAGACTACGTGGTGACTACTTACATCCACATCTTTTCTATTCACAGTGATACATTTACTATAAGACATGATGTTAGTATACTATATGTTACTCAACATATCAAGTACATACCACAGACAAGAGGGCATCTCCATGATATATAGCAATGACTTGGTTGGATAGAAAGAAACTAAACAGAGAGGAAAGTGTAAACAACTTGATCTGGATAAGTTATGTCAGTTACTTACAAGCAAATTTCATAGAGTATCATTACATAGACAATCAAAAATTTATATATTAATATAAAATATTTATACAAGTTAGTATAATTCAAGAAGTTTTCTATTTATCCCTAGTTGTAAGTTGACAAAAACTTACAGCGTGCTTTTTAATCAATTTTAAAAGAAAAAAATTGTTGCACAACAGAATTTCGATCTGGTGCAAAATATTATTAAATTACAAAATAATCTAAAAAAACATAAAATATACAAAATTAACAAAAAAAGAAAATGTTAATATATAAATTAATATATACTTTATACTTTTATAATTAAATTTCTTTTTAGAACTTATATATTCGTTATGTTACTCATAGAATGGGATAAATCATCTAGAAACAGAGACAGGTTAGCACAATGTACTGCTCTAATGTAGAATCGAGGTACATACCATACATAAGAGATGAGCCTGGACGAGAAGAAACATTCACTGGCACTTAATTGTACAGGGCAACACTACAAAGAGATTTGATGTAAGTAAGCAGCTCACATTTTTTATCGTATAAGCTACTTACAATTGTAATTCATGGTTGTCGATGGAACTCTATTAGAAAGACGTCAGTATACCGTATAACATATGATCATACATGAATAGGTACCAGATGATGACTCGGATAGTTTTTATTTGACCACCAGTTGATATGCCTCTCCACCATTTACTTGATAATCATCGAGTAAACATTTGACTACTATAATAGAACGGTATGAGAAGAACTGTAGGAGGTATTGCAGATGATATTACCAAACATACAGCCAAAGGAGATGACAGAGACAATCGATGTTGAGCGCGGAAGACAAGCGGTCCAGGTACCATCAGATACTCTATAAGGAGACCTGTGTGAGAGTAAGTTATCAGTAAAAGAAGTACATCAAATATATACAAAGATATAAAGTGATACCGACACCTTTTTTAGAGAAAGAAACAGAAGACAAACAAAGAGTAAAACACTATGGCAGAATAGATAGCAACATTTAATAGATAGGTACCAGAAGAACTATGAATCAAGAGTCAAAAACTAAAAGTATTAGAGCTGGAGTATAGTTGTAGCATATATCTTATTCAATATAATACCAAACTATATTATCGAGAGTAAATATTAGGTTTATCATACAGTACTCATCTGAACTATTTATACCTTCAAGTAATGTTATAATCAAGAATATTCCCCATCACGGCATCTATTGTATATTTCTCTTGATACATATACTTTGTATGGCTCATAAAAGTTATTTGTTGTTTAATACCATAAAATTAAATAAGAGGAAAGAGAAGAGAAAAAAATAAATAGAGATTTTAATTATTTCTACTAGGGTACTGGAGATGTATAAACCAATAAAAAAGATCTAAGATCTTCGAACTCTTTTATTATTGTTAAAAGAAACAGAAGTTGGTGTGTAATCCACAGAAGCTGGCAGGATATGAGGACCTCTACTTGTAGAAGTCGAGGGGAGAGAACTCATATAACTACTATATACAGAACCAGAAGAAGAAACCAATCCATAAGGGGCAGAAGATCCAGGAACGTTGGCATAAGGTATAGATGATATGGGATCATGTCCTCGGAAGGAATCAGAGAACGAAATGTCTTGATGAGAAAGAACATTATCAGCGTTGCTGTCGGATTCATAGTCATTATGATCAAACTCATAACTACTGAAATTTTCGAATTCGTCATCAAAGAAATTATCGCTACAATTACAAGGTAGTTAGTATGGTAATGTACCATTGTATAGTTTATATACTTACTTCATCACAATATCATCGGTCGATTCCTTTACATTCTATATAGTATTATGATAAGTCAAAGTGTAGTGGTTTATCACTATGCCTGAGATTACCGCGGAAATTCGCGATCACCGAGTTGATTCCGTGGTACTAGTTAATTTGCAACTAAGAAACCAATTGTATTAAGCTATATAAATATGGGGGGACATGACAATATCACTGCCAAAATATCAAAGTCTTAATATAGTGCTCAAAATGAGATATACGGTTGGTAGAGTTGTTAATATTAACTCATTGAAACTTGAAGTGAAGAAAATGGATTTCTCATCGTATTTCTGGGAGTTTGGTAATTTCTAAAAAATCCCAAGATAAAAACCTGTGCAAAAAGACTGGATTTATTGCAATTTATTGTAAATACAGCACATTTAATATTTCCATCCATTTTTAAATTCCCCAATCTGGGTGATATTTATTTATAGAAGATAAAAAAAATACTTTTTATTTTCAACTCCCTCCTCTTTACCCCAAATTCATTAGCAAGTAAACAAAAAGCACCGAGAACAATACATCAACAGGTGATAACAACAATAACTATGTACAGTGTCAGGGATGAGAAGGTATAACTGGAATGTAGACATATCAGATTAATAGTGATCGGACACACAGCATATTCTATTATATATGACAAAAAATATATGAACATCAGAGGAGGTGAAAGCTTTATACCCAACAAAGATATTGGTAGATACTAAAAGTGTCCTTAATGATAAACAGGCTAATGGAGACAAATCGTATGTAGATTAGTATACACAGATTGGGTACAGCTAAGGTATATATCAGTAACAACAAAAGGTGGATGAGTAGAAAATACAGAATAGACCTAATAATAACTCACCCATATATTATACCAGGGTGTCAGTGATGGGGATGTAGAAGTTGAATTAACAGTCATCAGTGTTGCAATGGAATGCTCAGTCATCAGAATGAGAGAGGATCAGCACACAGAATACAATGCTCTATGACAACAAAAACAAAAAATAAAAAGAAGTAATAAATAGGAATAGCCACCGTATAATTCACTAATACTGATAATATGTTTAATAATGTAGGAGTTGAAGAGGTCGAATGAGCATATAGTTTAGTTGTTGAATAGAAAGAAGAGACGGTTGAGAGAAACAACAGCAATTGTAAAAGGTAAATACAAAAAATAAAGGAAAAAAAATAAACTCTCATATACTTATTATACCAGGGTGTAAGTGATGGGGACGTAGAAGTGGAATGCGCAGTCATCAGATTAGAAGTGGATCAACCCACAGTACATACAACTGTATCAGACTATATTATCAGAAGATTCAGTAGAGGTACCAAATACATACAGCAACTACAATATTCACAAGCACTAATAATATGTTTACTAATGCAGAGGCCGATGAGGTGGAATGAGCTTGTATTTCAGTTGTTCCATAGACGAGGAGATAAACAGTTGAAGTAGATAACACTAAGTATAAGAGGTAAACAAATATCAAATACAGAATGAATAAATCAAACACTTATACATATATTGTACTAGGGTGTCAGTGATGGAGTTTTAGAAGTGGAATGGAGAGTCATCACAACGGCAGTAGTTGAACACACAGTATATGCAGTGTTGTATCAGAATCTATCCAGATCCTCATCTGTAGTTCTATCTCAACTGTCATACAATGGTACCTTAATTGTATTACCTAAATCGACAATCTCATATTCATACTAGTGTCAAAATCTGAGTACATAA
Organism: Pilobolus umbonatus; assembly: GCA_025528865.1. Lineage (NCBI taxonomy): Eukaryota > Fungi > Mucoromycota > Mucoromycetes > Mucorales > Pilobolaceae > Pilobolus > Pilobolus umbonatus. Next base: position 37,113 of record JAIXMH010000080.1, read on the forward strand.
ACTCATAAGGAAATAATTGGAAGTCAATGCAATTAGTATATTGATCCGCTCAATATAAGCTACTTTCATACCGATTCAGTAATGATCAATACCTTAAATCCTCTAATACATCTTCCCAATTAATACTTCTTTAAACACGCCATGCCGAGTAACAAGAGTATCCAATACATGGGCTACGATTCATTAGAAGACTTATACGTATTCATCTCAGATCAGATCATCCTCATGGTCTCATCCCACATTCTTCCTGATTGACACTTGATAGGTTGTTCCCCTGTATTGACATCCGTAATTGGATCATGTCAATTCACACACTCATGTATGTTCAAGATCCCTTCTCCGTATAACATTTTAATATAAATACTCTCATCCATTTTGTAATAATAAAGGGCAATCAATCTTTCTTTCGGTCTGATTAACTTATCTGTCTCCTTTACGCTTTTTCTTTTATTTTTTGAAGTTGAATATACTCATATATTCATCATGCAGTGACGGATGAGGCAAGATGAGTGTTGAAATCAGTTTTTCACTAGGCCAAAGACATACAGTTGAAGTAATATAAGAAATAATCAAGGTTAATAAACAAAATAAAAAGGAATGAGAATAAACACTAATACATATATTATCCCAGAGTTGGTGATGGAGATGTAGAAGTGGAATGCACAGTCATCAGAGTAGATGTAGTTCAACTCACAGTGTATGCGACTGTATATGACTATATCTGAAGCATCTATTGCAATATGTATAAATTATCGGAAGAATAAGGAGAGGTACCGAATATACACAGCAACCACAAAATTCACGAGTACTGATAATATGTTTTGATAATGTAAAGGTCGACAAGGTGGAATGACCTTGTAGTTCAGTAGCTCCATAGACGAGAAGAGAGACAGTTGAAGCAAATAACACATATTATAAGAGGTAGTCATATAAAGAATTCGGAATAAATACATCCAACACTCATACATATATTATACTAGGGTGTCAGTGATGGGGGTTTAGAAGTGGAATGAAGAGTCATCACAACGGCAGTAGTTGAACACACAGTATATGTCAGTATATGAATCAAATATCAGAGGATACAGAAGGATAGGGTTGTATTAAAACAACAATAAAGGTGATTATTAAAAATAATAGTAGTGATTCAGTGATAATTGAGGTTGAATGAGGACACCGAGTAGTCGGCATATACCTTGCAGAGATACAGTCAAGTAATTATCATTATCAATACTTGGTAAGTAGAGTATTCAGAATAAACAAAACAAATATACAGGAATAGTCGACATAAAATATATGGAATAAGCACTCATACATATATAACTCTAGAGGGCTGTTCATTAGAATGAGTAACAGGAATGTACAATCAACTGATCAGCAGTGTTTGAACTTATGGTATACTATGATGTTTACAACAAAAAAATAGATGACCTTGCAGAAGTAAGAACTCATATACAACAGCCATAAGAAATATGAGTACTAAAAATATCTTCAGTGTTGTAGGGGCTAATGAGGTCGAATGACGGACTGATCAGTGCTGAATTGACTGAAGAGGTGCAGTAGCAGTGAATATTGGAAGTGAAATGGTAAATACAATATAAAAATGAAATAAATAAACGAAAATAAAAAAAATTCACACATAGATATTTCTAGGGTCTCAGTGATGAGGATGTTGAATGGAATGCGCAGTCATCAGGGTATAAGTGGTTCAACACACAGTACATACAGCAGTATCTGAGTATATTAACCGATGATTAAATAGAGGTACCCAATATATTCTGCAACCATAATATTAACAAGTACTAATAATATGTTTAGTAATGCGGAGGCCGATGAGGTGGAATGAGCTTGTTGAGTATACTGATGAGTCGTTATATAACCTGCCGAGGTAAAGTGCAACCAAATATCAGTGATAATATGAGGTAAATGCAGTTTCCACAACAAAAAAACAAATATACATAAATGGTCATCACACAATATATAGAATAAGCACTCATACGAACATTACTCTAGGGGTTGGTGATGAGAATGGACAACAGGAATGCACACTCAACTGATCAGCAGTGCTAAACTTATCCTCGACTAAAGGGTTTACAGATATAATATAAAACGACTCTGCAGAGGTGAGAATCTATGTACAACAGCCATAATAGTCATAAGTACTGAAAATATTTTAGTGATGTAGGGGCTGATGAGGTCGAACGACAGAACAGTTCAGTGGTTGAGTAGACAGAAGTGGTACAGCCGAAGGAGATGTTCGAAATAAAAAAAGGTAAAACCAAATAAGATAATTCTCATACATATATTATACTAGGGTGTCAGTGATGGGAATGAAGAGGTGGAATGGACAGTCATCTGGGCCGTCGTAGGTAGATACAGTATATTTCGAGGGCATACAACAACGATGTCAAGGAAACAAAATATGTGTGAGTTGTATACAATAGCCAGGATATACTTGAGTACTTATAGTATTTGAAGGGATGCAGTGATGGATGAGTTAGGATGAGTGTAGAAATCAGTAGTTCATTAGGCCCAAGACATACAGTTGAGGTATACAGGGAACAATTAAAGGTAAATAAATAAACATCCCAAAATAAATAACATAGAGAAAAAATAAAATAACCACTCATACATATACTATACTAGGGCGTCATTGATGGGAATGGGGAAGTGGAATGCACAGTCATCTGGGCAGTTATAGTTAGATTCAGTATATCGCAGAAGCATACAATATCAATACCAGAGACATAAAATTGGTATGAACTGTATACAACAGCCAGAGTCTACCGAAGTACTCACAGTATGTATAGGGATGCAGTGACTGATGGGTAAGATGAGCATAGTAATCACTTGTTGTGTAGACTCAAGACATACAGTCGGAGTGATCATCAGTTGAAAGATATAAGGGATAATCAAAGGTAAATAAATAAACAACCCAGAATAAATAAATTAGAGAAGAAATAGAATAATCACTGGTATATATGTTATTTCAGTGTTGGTGATGTGGATCAACAAGAGGAATGCACAGTCATCAGGTCAGCAGTGGTTCAGCATATGTTGTACTGGGCTATATGTATCAACGAATAAAGAATAGAAACTGTATGAGTTGAATGTAGCAGCCATAATATATATAGATACTAAAAATATTTTTTTAGTGATGTAGTGTCTGAGGGGGTTGAATGAGTATAGAGATCAGTTGTTCAGTAGACCGAGGACACATAGTTGAGGATGATATATGTATTAACTCAAGGTGAATATTATAAAATACTAAACAAAATAGAACATACACTCATATACGGATAGGATGTCAGTGATGAGAATGCTCGACATCAGTTTTCACTCATCGAGGCAACCAGACATCGGCATCTCAGGGAGTAAGAGCTACAAGCAAAAACATAATATGCATATATTGTAAGTAGGAACAACTAGATAACAATAAATAAACACCGTGAAGATGACAGAGTTTACAATAATGCAGGGTGCAGTTAAGTGGAAATAAGGCGATATATAGACATAATCAGCTTATCTGTATATTCAAGACGCAAGATATCTCATTGCAGAGTACTTGATAAGTGTAAACATTGGCAAGGACATGAATGTAGTTGATCAGCAACATATATTGATTGATATACAGTGTCGATTCAAAACGAGGTCACATTACATCATGCGATATCTAATTTCTATTGAGTACGTTGTAAGTAGAGAAACAATTTATTACAGGTGTATAATAATAATATCAATAATATCTCTATGTACAGAACTTGAAGCATGGCTGATTACAGAGGAGGAAAATGGGGATTTTTACTGCCGTTCAATCATGAAACTAGAGAAAGACATGGATTGTTAATAATGTATCAATTACTGTTGTTCAGCAAAAATGTTTGTCTGTTTATACTGCTCTCGATGTTAGTTTTTACTATAAAAACCATAATCTATCGTTAATAGATTTGTACTTTTTATTGGTATTAGCATCGTATACAGTCTTTTGACTATTTGGCAACGGATGACCTCTATATTAGCAGACTACATGATAACAAGAACATTTTTTATTTGAAAGGACAATATAGTAGTCTATGTTTCAGCATTGTAACTGCATTGCAGACGAGACGATGTATATATTTGATTTCATAACAAAAAGCTTTCATATTTATTAATTATATATATATTTGATTTTCAATTAGTTATTATGTTTGCATATGAAAGAAGAAGATAGCAGTATTATAGGTATGACAGCATACCATGGTTGGCAGACATATTGCGTTCAAAGGAGTAATAAGGCGATATAACACTGTATGAATGAAGGGATGTTGGTGACTTGACAAGCCCTACTTGCGATACTATGCTGGATATATTAATCACAGCAAAAGTTGGAACCTGATTATCATGGCGCAGAGTAATCATTGGGATATAGGGATTGTGAGATTCCGTATAATGGGACTTTGCAACCTCAACAAGAACAAGATGATTGACAGTCCCTTCATGGCGATGCTCAAAGAAAAAAACCACCCTACCAATAAACCAAGAGGTACGTTTGTTGTTGCGATAACTATAAACTGGTTTTTAATATTTGGTTTTCATTTTGTAATCAGGACACTTACTTGTTATGGCTTATTTCAAACATTATTTGGTGGTTGGCTCTTCTAGTTTCCCTTGTCTTTCTTCTGTTGTACATTGACGAGTATACTGTATGATTGATCCATGCACGCCCCGCAACAGAGATAACGTAGTTATCAATGTTGTGGTTTGTGATGTCAGTATGCTTTTGGTAGTACCTTGACAGTTTCTCTACAATGTCAGCGTTGGAAACAGGAGCACCAAAAAGTTCTATAATAGGGTTTTCTTTACTCAAGTCGAGGACACTAATAAGGGGGGACCAGAGCTGAGAATCACCTTGTATACCTGATGGGTTGTTGATATATGTAGAATCGTTATAGGGCTGTGGAGCAATAAGATTTACATCATCTTGAATATCCACATACAGGTTTACGTAGTTCTTCATGGCAATCTTTTCAATCAAATTACTTGCATTTGCGCCACTGTCCACCTTGCTTTTAATCATCCTTGAATACTTTCCAATGGTGCGCTCCATGGGTCTTGTGCTGTATGCTCGTAAGGGACCAAGACTTCGGATTATATGGGGAATATGCGTAAGATAGTGGTTTACAGATGTAAACACACTTCTTGAAAGCTTCTTCATTCGGATTTCATGTTTGAGGTAACCATGCCAGGCTGCAAAATGCCTAAGACACAGGTTGTTAATAACAATTTTTATTTAGATTAAACCAAATTACCTCTCAATTTGAACAAGCATTGTTTCTGAGATTGACCATTGAAGGGATAGACTACAAGCCTTAGCTAGGGAAAACAACGCATTCTGTGCTTGTCTATCAGCAAGAAAGAGGACACACAATAGTTGGGACAGCATATATCAAAAAATCGAGGTAATCGACCATTCTTACACCGTCGGTCTTCACTATGATATTATCCCATGCGCCTTGGAAAGAAACGGGAATCTTAGATCTTGATGCTTCGATAGTTTCACCTATCTTTCTCACATCTTCTTTTCTTATTCCGAAAGGGTATCCTTCAACGTTTTGAGCTCCATTAGCATCACTGAAGAAGTACTTGCTCTTCTTATCACCTCTACCATCAACATCCACTGTAATCATCTGGTACACCAGCTTTGCTATGCCACCTCCTATAAGATGCATCTCGTCTAAGCCAAAGAAAGATCCGCCAGAGAAACTGGGCAATTTAGAAAAGACGGATGACATATGGAGGCCACGAGTCTATATACAATGTTATATGTTAGCATCAATTGTATAACTTTGGTATGAAATGTACTTACTGGATCTCCTTCGATAAATTCTGCAATACTTCTAAGAGGTGCATTTGTTTCAAGGAAATACATACCACGACTACAATTCTCTCGATGAACACCAACAGTAAGACACAACCTACAACCATTGAAACTATTTGATCCAGCATGGTGAGCCAACTCTTTTACTCCAATGATATCACCTATACACTCTACATTAGATCATATAATATATGGTTTGTATTACACCATTCATACCTGTTGCTGCGATCAAGTGGACTCTAGCTTTGCACACCTCAACACCACCTCTGTTAACAATCATCCCCTTGGTACTCAGAGCGTGGATCTCATCGACAAGTGGCGAAAGAAAAGAATCCATTTCTACTGGTTTGTTTGGGGCACCCAGGATGGCAAATTGGATCATGTTTCCGTCTTCATACCTATTATTAGAGGTGAAAAAATGCAATATTAACAATTAATATCAAGCAGTACCTTTGGGATGCATCGATATTTAGAACGTTGACATGAAAGATAGTAAAGGTCTTCTTTCCTCTTTTCTGATTCACAAATCCATCAACAAACAACATCAAAAAAATGTCAATCACATCAGGTAACACACCAATCTTCTCTTTGTAAGCGCGAAGTACTGTACCATCATGAACATCCGATAACAAACCGTTGATACCCCCAACTCTTGTAACAGGGTACATAAGCTCTTGTCTCTTCTCATCATTAGCCAACATGGCAGCAAGTTGACTACCAACTGAAAGCATCTTTACAGTAGACACTGGCTTCAGAGTATCTCCAACTACTTTGTATCTCTTGGTGTTACAATGGATACATTTTTCTTCAGGATCAACGACTTCACTTTTTTTGAACATGATACACCCTTGTTCACAAACATCATGCTCTTGGGCCAAGACAGGGGATCTTCTCTTCAACAATGCCTGAACAGCTTCTGGGAGTGGTACATAACCTTGAGTGCCTGTATATATACACTACATGTAAGTACAATGAACATATCCAATTCAAATTAAAACATACCTGACAAACAATTTCTTAGATCTCGGACAACAGTGTTGATAACACGGGTTATCTTCTTCTGGTATCGCTGAGAAGCTTTTTCCTCGATTGCATAATCATTCAAGATAATACCAATCGACTGCATGTACGAAAAAGTATTACCGTCCATGTTTGTTGCTTCGAACACCTTGGCAGCATCTTCATCAAAGAAATTGTCTCTCTGAGAAGACTCCATCTCTTCATCAAAATCGACAACTGTTTACAAACCAGTAAAACTTTTGATTAGTTCCGAATGGAGATACAATATGGTAATACTTACAGTTATCAACGTCAATATTATAGTCAACTTCCATGTCAAGGTCACGGCTAACAACTCTAGATCTACGAGCTTCGATGGCCTTTCTTCTACAACGAGGAGCATTCTTGAAATGTTTGGATAGTTTTCCAAGAGTTCCATATGGCTTACAACAGTATCTGCACTTGACGGATGTGTGCTTCTGGTAAGAAGAGCATAGTCTTTTCATGGGAATAGCGCACTATGAAAGATTTGGACCTACGAGAATGGCCTGAACCAATATTCGGTTGGGAATAGTGTTTTTAAAAGCTAGCTAGCCAATCGAATCGTACTGCTTATGAGCAGTTGGAATGCCAAAGTTAATGTCAATACACGAAGGTTTGATTCGAATGCTGAAAGTGAGATATGTTGTTAATGAGGTTCTTTAATATGTCTTGGTACTGTTTAAAGTATAAAAAAAGGATGTATAATGTACTTTATAGCTCTTTTACAATTTGTATTTCAATTTCGAAATAGAAAATGCCAAATTGTGAGCTGTTCAAATGCTCCATCAATTTATTCTGTCTATTTATATCATTAACTTGCCCGGACAGATTATTTATTTCTTTATTTTTTTCATTTTCCGAATATCCCCTCTTTTTCACTTTCACTTTAGTAGGGACCATGTAAACGACAATAACACATACTAATAACGAATATGCTTGGTGTCTGTTATGTGGATCTATACCTGGAATGCACAGTCATGAGTTCTAAAATACTTGAACATACAGTATATTATACAGAATACGACAACAATATGAGAATATAAACAAAAAGTAAGAACTGTATACAATAATAAAGATATTCATAAATACTGACAATATTCTTGGTAATGCAGAGGTTGATGAAGTTGATTGAGTATGTAGATTAGTATATACAGAGGGTGTAAAGTGAAAGTGGATACCAGAAACAAGACAAGGTAGATAAATAGAGAATAAAGAACAAGCAAAATAAACACTGATACAAATATTATACCAGGGTGTTGATGATGGGGAATGTAGAAGTAGAATGCGCAGTCATTGGGACAGCAGCAGTCGAGCATATGGATTAATGGATTATATATTGTATCAATATGAGAAGTCTAAAAGATGTATGAACTGTATACAGCATCCATAATATACATAAATACTGAGAGTATTTTTAGTGATGCAGTGTCTGATGGGGTTGAATGAGTGTGGAGATCAGTTGTTCAGTAGACTGGGAACATACAGTGGAAGTGGATATATGTATCAACTCAGGGTAAATATATAGTAAATACAAAACAAAAAAATAATAAAAAAGAAAAGGTTAAAAATAAAAATAGATAAACAAACTCTCACACACATATTTAGATTTCTACGGTGTCAGTGATGGGAATGTCGAAAATCACAGTTCACTTATCAGGAGAACTGAACATAGACAACGATAGAGTACGTCGATATAATTAGTCAGAGTATGAATGCAGTGCAAGTAGGAACAACTAAATACAGGTGCACCCTTTGAAGATCATAAAGTACACAGTGATGCAGGATGGGATCAGGTGGAATGAGGACATGTTGACCGACTATTCTCTCTTCTGTTTATAAGGTAAAAGAAAATAACTACAGAATATCTAACACGAGTAATTGCTGACACATATGTTGACATAGTGTAGCGAAGGTTGGCATATAAAGCATTATCAAACACTCGTTGATAAACAGTATACACAGCTATGGAATAACAATACATAATATGGTCCGATTAAATTGTAATTGTAAGTAGTTGCTATTAAGGGGATAAGTGATAATACTGACATAAATAAGATCAATATGCATAGAATGAGGATAAAGGTTGATTATGTATAGAAGTATGGATGCCATGGGAAATTACTGTTGTCTTACAATATTTGAATCGGTGTTATGTATTATAGACTCTTCGTATATGCATACAGAATGACCTGTCGTTCATCTATCTCTCTTGAGTATTGACTGAGTATCCGTGGAGAGATATATAATGGAATTTGGCATACTCTAATTAATCTGGATTCACACTCGTTAACAGCGAAACATAGACTGGGCATACAATATCTCAATCTTGGATAGCAGTACAAACTAATGGTATGGATGATGGAAACCGGTTTATGCCTGTCTATCTTACAAATACTGATTGAAGATAATAGATCTATTATTGACTTCACCCTCTGGTACACGATAATCAAAATGGATCACCACCGAGCATCACCAATAATTGATCTGAACATACAATATTATAATGGTCACTCATGGAACACCTTATCAGTATACATCCTGTTACTTGTCGACTTGATAGCTATTTCTTGAATCTTGGTTGAACATACTACAGTTTGTATTGGATGGATACTTTAAATTGTGGACTATGTACATTATTCATCTGAGATATAAGGGGTTGTTCTTTTAGAGCTGACCATATATATAACTGATTGGGATTGATAGAGACCAAGTGTTGGTATTCAATAATCTGTGGGAATCACAATAACTTACTGAGGTGCTTTATTCAAATTCTGTACCTGTATGTAACCTGGATAGTCATGTTTATTGAGATTGCTGTATCACTTGGATGTATTTATAAAGCGAGGAAGCTGTTGATGGCTGACTAAATATATAAAATTATACATAGTGCTTGATAATACTATTTTAGCACTGTTATATGTTATCTTCATTATGCTTGATTGCCTTTAAGTGAGTAATACCTTGAAATCACCACACATGATACGCTTCAATATAAAAATAGATGCTTTTGGGACGGAGTATAATAATACCACCCTTGTAAGTTTTTTTTTATTCTTTTCTTTCCCATCTTCTCTTTCTTTCCTTTATCTATAATGACTATTTATGAATATAATAAAATACTGTAATAAAGGCATCTGTGCAGTAGATGGAAAGAAGGTAATGACCTTCATCTTCCACATGACAGAAATGTAGGTAGCAAATAGTCTGAATAAGTACTATTATAAAATGTACTCATAAATAGTATAGATAGAGACTATAATATGTAGTCAAAGAAGGTACACTACTTCTATCTACCAATATCAATATATACTCTTTCTGACTGTTACTATCATTCCCTCTGGTGTCTCTCTGAATACTCATAGTTTGGCTTTCCTTATCTCTCTTTATGATGTATCCTTTATTCTTCTACTAGTGTATTCTTTTTATTGGTTATCTATCTGGGAGTGCTCTTTTTGATTATCCATGATGCTTTATCTTCTGGTACGGCTGTTACTCAGTTTTGGTCTAAGGGTTGTCTGTATTCTGCTATCTATGTTGCTTGTCTTATGGTGTTTTGGTCAAAGTGTATACGTAATATACCCAAGAGTAATCACTTATTATCATACTCATATTTCTATTATTTATCAGTGATACTCTCTACGATAAAGTACCTTGTGTTGTCTTATATGATGTATGACTAGATGTTGCTGTATATTCAGTCGGGTACTTATTATTGTATGATGCCCATGTTGTGTAGTAAACTGAATTTCTCTTATTAGATATCTTACTTGTATCAAGAAGTTGTAAGTAACTGATACAACATATAACGAAATCAATACTTATACTCTTATCTATTGATAGTGCTTCCATTAACAGCCCAGCAACATGCCTCTACCTTGATCATCACGGAATATCTCATGTATGGTATGTCCTTTACTCTATGTCATAACAATACATGACATTAACTTCCCTTGCTAATAGGTGCTCTATCTTCTGTTATGTATTACATATGTAAGTACTCGAAATAACATAAAAAATACAATTACTCATACTATTTCTATCTTTAGTTCTATGCTATCTGACCCAACTAATTACTGTATGTGATACTTTCTTGTATGTGGTATGTATTCTATATGTTATCTGGTATACAGAATACTAATTGGGTTCTTTTTATTAGGTGGAGAACAATAACTAAAAGAAGTAGATGTAAGTAGCTGCCGTGTTGGCTGTATATGCTGTTTACTGACACAACTTTTTTATCATATAGTATAATCAATACAGCTTAATGAATACCATTATTTTTTTCTGTCACAACGTACACTGCTTACCATCTCTATCCCATCCAACATACAATGCTTACTCTCTCGATCTATCTCAACGTACAATGTTTACAATGCTTTTCTACTTTATGGTGAATCAACAAATGGACCAACCAGCCCTCCCGATCAATACTCATAGCTTAGTTCAATACAATTCTTTATTCTAGTCATAATAAAATACATGTAATATGCATTGCATTCAATTATAACCATAATAATATCGTCTATCCTATAATATATCTAATAAATCCATCCAATAGTAACCGTATGTATGATATGAATGTATCCAATGGTAAAGCTATACATGAATCTTCTGTCCGGATAAAAGCCACGTGATTTAAAATGGCCGAGCCAAAGTATTACCAACGGATGTTGGTACAGTCCATTAAATCGTATAGATTTTTTTTGGTTCTAGCTGTCGGAATATTACCAACCTGAGATATGCAATGGCCAAGTTTGGTAGGTCCAAATCTTTCATAGTGCGGTAGATGAGGAATTGTTTGACATTTTGGTTTAAGGTAATGTTATGTATATACGATGATATAGAAAGTTGTTGATCGGTTGTGTAAGACACCTCTTTTATATTGTAGGAAAACTGGTATGATGCCATCGATCGAGGTGTCTATTTGTCAATCTCTTATTTGGAAGTATATGTCGACATGTTGAATAGAAAATGGCACCATCCTTCAACATCTATTCACACATTACTGGCTCATATTGTATGTCGACATATCCAGCATATAGTATAATTTTCAATTCTCGATTATGCGAACACATTACTGGATGATGCAACATGTCGACATATCTCGTCGGATATTGTAATTAACATGTCGCAATTTTTAAGGGAATTTACAGGAAGATTTACAATAAGGCGTCATTTAGATCAATAATATCACATATCACGTTTCATCACCGATTACATCTATCACTCCAGAATCCAAAGACATGATTATATATACGTATAAATAATCTGACATATTCATCTCATCCTCTTTATTAACTTTTAATTACCTACGTGCTAAATGAGAAATAACAATCAACTGGAGAATAAAATCAATGAAATGGCTAGTAACATGGTTCTGATCTTGGATACTGTTCAAGCTTTGCAAAGTACAGTTGTAGCCCTACAGAATACTGTTCATGATCTAAAGAGTACAATGCAAGATCGATTCCCCGATCCTCCTTCTAATAACTCTTCGGAAGATATTGGTAAGTAACACAACAAATATAAAATACATATAACTGATCGACATACTCAATACTGCAGATTCTCAAGCAACATTCGATAAAGAGGTGACCAAGTTTATCTTCAACATGAACAGGTTTGGGTCAAGAGCATTTGTTTCTGTGTTTCCTTGGCAAGAGAGATGCATCGGGATTTGGGCAGAGATGTTGGCAAGAATCCTAGTCCTAAAACCAGGCACATTGCTTTGATTTATGAACTTGCTGCTGATAAAGGCGAAGAGATGGATAAAGATGCAGCAGCCGTGATATATCAAGAGATGCTTAACATGGTAAAGGTGATCAGGAGTAGGATCAATGCCAACCCCTTCATCACTACTGATAATTGGTCTCGTATCCCTTCAGACTATAAGAAGTTTTACAGGCTTCAGTTAGAAACTATGGCTAATAAGAAAGGAATACAACTTTATCGTTGTATTCATCAATGGGGAGCTGATGTTCTGTTGAAAGAAAACACTAGGCATACAACAGACGGAAAGAAGAAAAAATCAAATAAGGGAAAGCAGAAAGAAGGAGTAACAACATACACATATACACTACGCCTGAAGATTCAGCGTCGATTCCGTGGTTGAAAAGATATTTCCGCGTTTGTTGAACTATAGAAAACCACGGAATAAGCAAGATTTTTGCCGGAAATCTAGAGAAACCGCAGTTATATGCAACGCTTCACTGGTTGGGTCATGTGATTTTGTTTCCAAACTAAGTTATAGGTTATCTTCTATCTAACTGTTCATTGGTATATCATTATTGAATAGACGATCATATTGTGGATATTATATATGAAAAACGTATTGAGTTTGATTTTATTACGAATAGATAGAACAATTGTACTAAATAAAGTTACATAAATCTATTTAAAGACTAACGGCTGTATGTATTGGGAATAGAAAGAATAGGAAGTATTGTGGACATTGTATATTGCTGTAGATAGACCTAGAAAGCATTGCATGATGTAATAGATTAATGGTAGAAGAAATGACTATTGTAGTGGACAGAGATCATAGCTTTAAAAAACTGTCTTGATTATACTATATCATAAAAAGTACTATTAGTGATCCGATAATATAGACTACATGGTGACTACTTACATCCACATCTTTTCTATTCACAGTGATACATTTACTATAAGACATGATGTTAGTATACTATATGTTACTCAACATATCAAATACATACCACAGACAAGAGGGCATCTCCATGATATATAGCAATGACTTGGTTGGATAGAAAGAAACTAAACAGAGAGGAAAGTGTAAACAACTTGATCTGGATAAGTTATGTCAGTTACTTACAAGAAAATTTCATAGAATGGGATAAATCATCTAGAAACAGAGACAGGTTAGCACAATGTACTGCTCTAATGTAGAATCGAGGTACATACCATACATAAGAGATGAGCCTGGACGAGGTGAAACATTCACTGGCACTTAATTGTACAGGGCAACACTACAAAGAGATTTGATGTAAGTAAACAGCTCACATTGTTTATCGTATAAGCTACTTACAATTGTAATTCATGGTTGTCGATGGAACTCTATTAGAAAGACGTCAGTATACCGTATAACATATGATCATACATGAATAGGTACCAGATGATGACTCGGATAGTTTTTATTTGACCACCAGTTGATATGCCTCTCCACCATTTACTTGATAATCATCGAGTAAACATTTGACTACTATAATAGAACGGTATGAGAAGAACTGTAGGAGGTATTGCAGATGATATTACCAAACATATAGCCAAAGGAGATGACAGAGACAATCGATGTTGAGCGCGGAAGACAAGCGGTCCAGATACCATCAGATACTCTATAAGGAGACCTGTGTGAGAGTAAGTTATCAGTAAAAGAAGTACATCAAATATATACAAAGATATAAAGTGATACCGACACCTTTTTTAGAGAAAGAAACAAAAGACAAACAAAGAGTAAAACACTATGGCAGAATAGATAGCAACATTTAATAGATAGGTACCAGAAGAACTATGAATCAAGAGTCAAAAACTAAAAGTATTAGAGCTGGAGTATAGTTGTAGCATATATCTTATTCAATATAATACCAAACTATATTATCGAGAGTAAATATTAGGTTTATCATACAATACTCATCTGAACTATTTATACCTTCAAGTAATGTTATAATCAAGAATATTCCCCATCACGGCATCTATTGTATATTTCTCTTGATACATATACTTTGTATGGCTCATAAAAGTTATTTGTTGTTTAATACCATAAAATTAAATAAGAGGAAAGAGAAGAGAAAAAAATAAATAGAGATTTTAATTATTTCTACTAGGGTACTGGAGATGTATAAACCAATAAAAAAGATCTAAGATCTTCGAACTCTTTTATTATTGTTAAAAGAAACAGAAGTTGGTGTGTAATCCACAGGAGCTGGCAGGATATGAGAACCTCTACTTGTAGAAGTCGAGGGGAGAGAACTCATATAATTACTATATACAGAACCAGAAGAAGAAACCAATCCATAAGGGGCAGAAGATCCAGGAACGTTGGCATAAGGTATAGATGATATGGGATCATGTCCTCGGAAGGAATCAGAGAACGAAACGTCTTGATGAGAAAGAACATTATCAGCGTTGCTGTCGGATTCATAGTCATTATGATCAAACTCATAACTACTGAAATTTTCGAATTCGTCATCAAAGAAATTATCGCTACAATTACAAGGTGGTTAGTATGGTAATGTACCATTGTATAGTTTATATACTTACTTCATCACAATATCATCGGTTGATTCCTTTACATTCTATATAGTATTATGATAAGTCAAAGTGTAGTGGTTTATATGTGTATGTTGTTACCCCTTCTTTCTGCTTTCCCTTATTTGATTTCTTCTTCTTTCCGTCTGTTGTATGCCTAGTGTTTTCTTTCAACAGAACATCAGCTCCCCATTGATCAATACAACGATAAAGTTGTATTCCTTTCTTATTAGCCATAGTTTCTAACTGAAGCCTGTAAAACTTCTTATAGT
>JAIXMH010000081.1:0-50817 GCA_025528865.1 Pilobolus umbonatus
GAGTAATCACTGCTTCTGTTCTGGATGTCTCTGGTTCTCTCCTATGTAATGTTACTAATATCTGTGCTCCTGCTGACCGTTCTCGCCGTCTTCCTTTTTATGATTCTCTCCTTTCCTTACCTATGTTCCTTCTGTGATTCTGCCCTTGGCTCTAATGGGTGATTTCAATATGAATGTCCTTTCTACCTCTGTAACAAGATGCCCTCCACTTCGTTCTTGGTTAGATTGGTTAAATCTTTATTTCAACAACTGCTTTCCTGCTGGTACTCCTACCTTTGTTCGTGGTGATAGTCGTTCAACTATTGATTATATCTTTGGACATACATCCTTGTCTACTAGATTAGTTAATAGTCAGCAACAGTTCCTTCCCTCGTCTTGGACTGATCACGTCTTGCTATCTGTTGATCTTGTTCCTGCTCGTGTAGATATTGGTCCTGGTAGTTGGCGTTTTAATCCTCTTCTGCTTGGTGATCAAGACTTTACTGCTCTACTTGATACTTTGGTGGTTGATCTCTTTGCTTCCGATTCGTTCCTTCAGCTTTGTAGTACCACCAAGTGGGAAACATTTAAGTCTGCTCTCAAGTATTGTGCCCAATCATATTCTCGCTCTTCCAAGGCAAAGCTATCTGATTCTATTGCTCAGTTACAGAAACAACGTGTGTCTTCTCTTGTTGTTAGTGCAAATGCCTCTACTGATACCTCTAGGCTCGAAGAACTGTTAGATACACAAATCAAGATGGAAACCGAACAATGCTTGCTCCGTTCTGCTACTCGTTGGCATGAGAAGGGTGAGCGTAATAACAAGTACTTCTACCGAGTAATCAAGGAAAGGAATAGGCAACAAACTATCCAGTCTCTTCGATGTTCAACATCTGGCAGAATTCTCAATGACATGCCTGGTATAATTAATGAAGCTAGAACATTTTATACTAACCTTTATAGCCCAGACGAAATAGATACATCTTGTTTAGATTCCTTGTTATCCAATGTTCCCCCTGATGTCTGCTTGTCTTCCCTTAATCAAGATGCTCTTACTTCCGATGTGGTTGTTGATGATCTCCTTGGTTTGGTAAGTCGTTCTCCGATTGGCAAGAGTCCTGGTCTAGATGGTATTCCCTTTGAGGTCTACAAGTTCTTGGTTCCTCGCTCTCCTCTTGTACGTTCTCTTCTCCTTGATGTCTTGAACAGTGCTCTTCTTGGTGTATTCCCTCAGTCTTGGAAGCAGACTCGAATGGTGTTGTTGTTCAAAAAAGGTGATCCTCAGCTCCTAAAAAACTGGCGTCCCTTGTCTCTGATAAACTGTGATGCCAAGTTGTTTACCAAGTTGCTTACTAGGCGTTTTAATGATGTTCTCCCTGACTTGATTAATCCGTACCAAACTGGTTTTCTTCCTGATCGTTTGATTTCTGACAATGGTTGGGTAATAACACTTTGATGGCTCATTTCCGTTCTGTGGCTCCTGATGTTCCTGCTGTAGCTGTCCTATTAGATCAAGAAAAAGCTTATGATCGAGTTCATCCTCAGTATCTAAAACGTGTTCTTCTCCATTTTGGTTTTCCTTCTTCTTTGGTGTCTTGTATTTGTTCTCTGTTCTTTGGTACTCGTATCTCTGTGTCCATAAATGGTTGGTTGGCTTCTCCTATCCCTCAATTGCGTGGTCTTCGGCAAGGTGATCCTCTCTCTCCTCTGTTGTTTAACATTGCTTTTGAACCGTTGCTACGAACTATTCTTGCTTGTCCTTCTCTCTCTGGGGTCTCTCTGTTTCCAGACGGGTTATTATCTCTAGGAATAATAAACCGTCTCCTCTGGATATTGGTGATGTTTCTCGTGGTGGTGTTGGTCTGGGTGCTTCTGGTGTCTTGGTGTCTCCTGGCGTTCCTCGATTCAAGATGTTGTCGTACGCTGATGATCTTGAGGTGTTTCTTTCTGCTCCCGGTGAATGGTCTGTTCTTCTCGGTCTATTAGATATGTATGGTAAAGCTTCTAATGCCAAGGTGAATATTGAAAAGACTGAAATGGTGTCTCTCTCTGGTGAATCTCATTCTGCTTGGATTGATATTGCTTCTTCTTTTGGTGTCTCTTGGCATGACAAGTCTTCTTCTTCTTCTGTCCGTTATCTTGGTTATCCTTTGTACTCTACTAATCAACAGCTGCTCTCCTACCTCGATGTTGTTCAAGGCAAGATTAGTAGGCATGCTAGTATTCTTTCTTCTCGTGGTCTCTCTGTTCGTGGTGCAAGTCTGGTTGCTAATTCTCTTTGTTAAGTAAGCTTTGGCATATCCTCCGTGTGGTTCCTGTTCCGGTGTCTTGGTTGAATGGTGTTCGTTCTATTGTCCGTAAGTTTGTCTGTCCATTCTGGCCCTATCCTTCCTGGTCTACTCTTTGTCGGCGTAAGAAGAATGGTGGTCTTGGTCTTGTCGATATACATAACCAACGTTATGCTCTTCAAATGATATATCTTCAGCGTATGATGCGGGCTCCATGTCCTCTAGATTTTGTTACTCCTTTTATTAAGTACTGTCTCAAGGTCTACACTGGTCAAGTCTCTCTTCTTCCGTGGTTTCTAGCTCCGTTTAAGTACAAGTCCCTCCTCTCTGGTCTGCCTTCTATGGTCTCTCTTTCTGTTCTTCTTGGTAAGTTACCTCCGCTCTCATTTGGTTCTTCTTGGTGTGGCTCGTGGTTGCTTGATGTTCCCTTGTGTGTTGCTCTTGAGTGTGATCCTTCCTCGGTAATTTCTTCTGGTGGTATTGTTCCTTCTCTTGTTCCTCTTAGGTATCTGGTGTCTGACTTGCTCAGGTGGGTTCCTGCCTTGAATCATTTTCAGTATATATATCAATCGAATATGCCTGCTCCTTCTTCTCGTGTTCTGTCGTCTTTGGTTATGGCTCTTGGTGCTGATGGGTATTTGTCTTGGAAAGCACCAATACAATCTCGTGGTGAATTGTCTAGTTCTGGTGTCCAAGATTCTTCTGTTCTCTTTGATTGGTTGCCAACTACCGATCACTGGTCTTTTGTGGTTTCGGCCAAGCTCAAGTCTGTTCCTGTTGCTTTTGCTAAGCCTAGTGAAATTCGTCGTCTTTGGCATCCTGAACTTCCTTTGGTCCTCTCTCCTCCGTTCCCTCCAATGGCTATAAAATCAAGCTGGCTATTAAGCTCTGGTAGTTGGTCTGTCTTTTGGAAGCTACCTTTAACCCATAAGGCAGTTACTCCTTGGTGGCGCCTACTACATGATAGCATTGGCGTTAAATCTAAGCTTCATCGGTGGTCACCTTCCTTTCTGTCCGTCTTCTCTTTGTCCCATTTGTCTTCAAGTTCCTGAAGATTCCTATCACTTTGTTGTTGGTTGTCCGTAAAGTCCAAGTACTGGCACGATGTGATATCTCATATAGGTCTCTCTGGTTTAGTTGCTTCTGATATTGATATATGGTGTCTACTTACAACCTTCTGTACCATCCGAAATGTCTCTGCTAGCCCGGCCCAACTTGCTCTACTAGGTGCCGCTTTCTCTACACTTTGGAGCTATTACTGGCTTTGTTACTTTGAGGACATTCCTTGGTCTACCTCTGCAGCCATGTCCTTGTTCATCAAGACCCACCGTCCTATGCTTACTACCACATATACTGAATTTGATAATGATGCTTTAAATTATACCCCAATTGTCCCTTAACTAGTTTTACCTAATTGTTTTAAATAAAGTACTTCATTCATACAAAAAAAAAAAAAAATTCTGTCTTTCCATTCGAACGTAACACAAAGATATAATATTTACTTTTTTCTACATCTCTCGACAACTACTGCTCATCTCGGTCCATCTCGACAACAGTTTTATTCAGTTTTTCTTTCTGCATCTAGTGGTGCTATTATTATTCTCAAGTTCCGTCATTATATTTGTTTAATTGCTGATCTCAACTTTTACATCTGGGAATCTCGCCATTTCGAACATCTTAAATTACTTTTTTCGGTATATCTCAACAACTAGTAGCCATCCATCTCTGGTTTTTGGATATATTATTTAACACGCTTAGGGCTATCTCGATATAATTTTTTCTATCCGAGATCGCTTCTCATTCTTCTGCATTTCGCCCATTTCGACATTTCAACTATTTTTCGGGGATTCAAATCGACTTTTTATTTTTTTAATTAATTATTTATAGAGTACTCACAACAAAATGAGTACTTTAACAACACCTCCCGTGGCATGGAGCACCATAGCCGCTAAAGGATTAAAAGCAAAGGTTCCTGAACCGATGCGTAAGTTAAATGATGGTGGAGTGAAGGACAAGCTGGTTCCTCACGTATTATATGAAGATGGAGACATTAAGCAACACTTGATGGCTCAGAAAGTGTATTCTGTCCTGCAGAATACTTTGTCTCCTGGATCTGTTCTCTTTTCTTTTCCTGCTAACTTGTTTGGCCATCGTTCTGAGGCTTACCGGTTGGTAATCGATCAAATTGGTCCTGTGGTTGGTAATGGTTTTTGTCCGGTGTCTATGTATGGTAACCGTTGAAGATGAACTTTTTTTTCTGGTGTTTTCCGTGATGTGAATGATACCAAATGGCTATAGAATCAGGTATTACATTTAAAATATTACTTATCCTGTTGTACCTTATGTTGATGGTGTGAAAAGTCGCTTGGTAAGGGTGCATATGGAGTTGCATTTGCGTGAAGAGGATGATGTTTGCTTGCTGGTTTTAGAATCGTTCGGTAATTATGGTAAGGTTTGCGATGTGAAGAAATACACAGTCATGGGTTCTTTGAAGGTCATGTGTCTGTGCTGTTGGAGTGTCCCGTCGATGGTGTGAAGTATCGTGGTTTGAGTAAGATGCTTTACCTTGATTCCTGGGATTGTTTTGTTGCTGCTTTCTTTCGTGGTGCTCCCCCTGTGTGCTATCACTGTCGACAAGCTGGTCATATCAAGAAGGAATGTCCTAGGTTGAAGAGCATTGAATGCTACAAGTGTCATCAAATGGGCCATACCTCCAGGTTCTGTAGGTCGAAGACGGTGTCATTTAGTGAAGAGATTGACAGTTATATAGTGGATTCAACCATGGTTCAGAAGACGATAGTGGATAAAGAAGCTTCTTGTGCTGTCTCATCTACTGTTGAAGATCAGGATACTAGCTCGGACGATGATATGGGTAATGAAACCAGTGGTGTGCCTACGGTGTCAGTTGATGAAGATGATGATGAAGTCATGTTGGTTGTATCCAAAGATACGGTTCTCAGTGCTCATCCTAACAAAGCTAAAGAGCGAGTTCTTCTTTCTTCTGGTACCATTGCGTCAAAGTATGCTCCCGCTTCTATCAGGTCTACCATGGACATCGATAATGCTAAGGACATGCTTAAGCTTTCTACTGTAAACAAGGACACTCAGATTCGTGTTTCAAACCTGAAGAGATCTAATGTCTCTGGTATAAGCAAGCCGAGCTTCAAGAAAACGGCTCCATCTACTAGTTCCTCCCGCAAGGGAACATGAGTATCAAACCATGTCGTATAGCATCTTTAAATACTCGAAGTATTTTCAAAGATGCCAATAAAACTATGCAAAAACAATTTATTACTTACCTTCGTTCTTCCTCCCTTAGATTAGATATTCTATGCCTCCAAGAAGTTTCTGCTTTCAATAATCAAGATTCTCTCTCGGATGATCAAGTCCAATCTTTCAATACCTTTATGTTTCCTTCTATGTCCTCTGTTGTAACCAAATATGCCGCCATTATATGCCTTAACCGTTCTCTATGCCTGGATAATGTCTCTGTTTCTATGGATCAAAGAGTAATCACTGCTTCTGTTCTGGATGTCTCTGGTTCTCTCCTATGTAATGTTACTAATATCTATGCTCCTGCTGACCGTTCTCGCCGTCTTCCTTTTTATGATTCTCTCCTCTCCTTACCTATGTTTCCATCTATTGATTCTGTCCCTTGGCTCCTAATGGGTGATTTCAATATGAATGTCCTTTCTACCTCTGTAACAAGATGCCCTCCACTTCGTTCTTGGTTAGATTGGTTAAATCTTTATTTCAACAACTGCTTTCCTGCTGGTACTCCTACCTTTGTTCGTGGTGATAGTCGTTCAACTATTGATTATATCTTTGGACATACATCCTTGTCTACTAGATTAGTTAATAGTCAGCAACAGTTCCTTCCCTCGTCTTGGACTGATCACGTCTTGCTATCTGTTGATCTTGTTCCTGCTCGTGTAGATATTGGTCCTGGTAGTTGGCGTTTTAATCCTCTTCTGCTTGGTGATCAAGACTTTACTGCTCTACTTGATACTTTGGTGGTTGATCTCTTTGCTTCCGATTCGTTCCTTCAGCTTTGTAGTACCACCAAGTGGGAAACATTTAAGTCTGCTCTCAAGTATTGTGCCCAATCATATTCTCGCTCTTCCAAGGCAAAGCTATCTGATTCTATTGCTCAGTTACAGAAACAACGTGTGTCTTCTCTTGTTGTTAGTGCAAATGCCTCTACTGATACCTCTAGGCTCGAAGAACTGTTAGATACACAGATCAAGATGGAAACCGAACAATGCTTGCTCCGTTCTGCTACTCGTTGGCATGAGAAGGGTGAGCGTAATAACAAGTACTTCTACCGAGTAATCAAGGAAAGGAATAGGCAACAAACTATCCAGTCTCTTCGATGTTCAACATCTGGCAGAATTCTCAATGACATGCCTGGTATAATTAATGAAGCTAGAACATTTTATACTAACCTTTATAGCCCAGACGAAATAGATACATCTTGTTTAGATTCCTTGTTATCCAATGTTCCCCCTGATGTCTGCTTGTCTTCCCTTAATCAAGATGCTCTTACTTCCGATGTGGTTGTTGATGATCTCCTTGGTTTGGTAAGTCGTTCTCCGATTGGCAAGAGTCCTGGTCTAGATGGTATTCCCTTTGAGGTCTACAAGTTCTTGGTTCCTCGCTCTCCTCTTGTACGTTCTCTTCTCCTTGATGTCTTGAACAGTGCTCTTCTTGGTGTATTCCTCAGTCTTGGAAGCAGACTCGAATGGTGTTGTTGTTCAAAAAAGGTGATCCTCAGCTCCTAAAAAACTGGCGTCCATTGTCTCTGATAAACTGTGATGCCAAGTTGTTTACCAAGTTGCTTACTAGGCGTTTTAATGATGTTCTCCCTGACTTGATTAATCCGTACCAAACTGGTTTTCTTCCCGATCGTTTGATTTCAGACAATGGTTGGGTGAATAACACTTTGATGGCTCATTTCCGTTCTGTGGCTCCTGATGTTCCTGCTGTAGCTGTCCTATTAGATCAAGAAAAAGCTTATGATCGAGTTCATCCTCAGTATCTAAAACGTGTTCTTCTCCATTTTGGTTTTCCTTCTTCTTTGGTGTCTTGTATTTGTTCTCTGTTCTTTGGTACTCGTATCTCTGTGTCCATAAATGGTTGGTTGGCTTCTCCTATCCTCAATTGCGTGGTCTTCGGCAAGGTGATCCTCTCTCTCCTCTGTTGTTTAACATTGCTTTTGAACCGTTGCTACGAACTATTCTTGCTTGTCCTTCTCTCTCTGGGGTCTCTCTGTTTCCAGATCGGGTTATTATCTCTAGGAATAATAAACCGTCTCCTCTGGAATTGGTGATGTTTCTCGTGTGGTGTTGGTTGGTGCTCTGGTGTCTTGGTGTCTCCTGGCGTTCCTCGATTCAAGATGTTGTCGTACGCTGATGATCTTGAGGTGTTTCTTTCTGCTCCCGGTGAATGGTCTGTTCTTCTCGGTCTATTAGATATGTATGGTAAAGCTTCTAATGCCAAGGTGAATATTGAAAAGACTGAAATGGTGTCTCTCTCTGGTGAATCTCATTCTGCTTGGATTGATATTGCTTCTTCTTTCGGTGTCTCTTGGCATGACAAGTCTTCTTCTTCTTCTGTCCGCTATCTTGGTTATCCTTTGTACTCTACTAATCAACAGCTGCTCTCCTACCTCGATGTTGTTCAAGGCAAGATTAGTAGGCATGCTAATATTCTTTCTTCTCGTGGTCTCTCTGTTCGTGGTGCAAGTCTGGTTGCTAATTCTCTTCTGTTAAGTAAGCTTTGGCATATCCTCCGTGTGGTTCCTGTTCCGGTGTCTTGGTTGAATGGTGTTCGTTCTATTGTCCGTAAGTTTGTCTGTCCATTCTGGCCCTATCCTTCCTGGTCTACTCTTTGTCGGCGTAAGAAGAATGGTGGTCTTGGTCTTGTCGATATACATAACCAACGTTATGCTCTTCAAATGATATATCTTCAGCGTATGATGCGGGCTCCATGTCCTCTAGATTTTGTTACTCCTTTTATTAAGTACTGTCTCAAGGTCTACACTGGTCAAGTCTCTCTTCTTCCGTGGTTTCTAGCTCCGTTTAAGTACAAGTCCTCCTCTCTGGTCTGCCTTCTATGGTCTCTCTTTCTGTTCTTCTTGGTAAGTTACCTCCGCTCTCTTTGGTTCTTCTTGGTGTGGCTCTGGTTACTCGATGTTCCTTGTGTGTTGCTCTTGAGTGTGATCCTTCCTCGGTAATTTCTTCTGGTGGTATTGTTCCTTCTCTTGTTCCTCTTAGGTATCTGGTGTCTGACTTGCTCAGGTGGGTTCCTGCCTTGAATCAATTTCAGTATATATATCAATCGAATATGCCTTCTCCTTCTTCGCGTGTTCTGTCGTCTTTGGTTGTGGCTCTTGGTGCTGATGGGTATTTGTCTTGGAAAGAACCAATACATTCTCGTAGTGATTTGGTCTCTTCTGGTGATATTTGTTGCTCTGTTATTTCTGATTGGTTGCCAACTACAGATCATTGGTCTTTTGTGGTGTCGCCCAAGCTCAAGTCTGTCCCTGTTGCTTTTGCTCGGCCTAGTGAAATTCGTCGGCTGTGGCATCCAGATCTTCCCTTGGTTCTATCTCCTCCGTTCCCTCCAATGGCTATAAAATCAAGCTGGCTCATAAGCTCTGGTAGTTGGTCTGTCTTTTGGAAGTTACCCTTAACCCATAAGGCAGTTACTCCTTGGTGGCGTCTACTACATGATAGAATTCGTGTTAAAGCTAGGCTTCATCGCTGGTCTCCTTCTTTCTGTTCGTCCCCTCTGTGTCCCATTTGTCTTCAAGCCCGTGAACACTACGCCTGGAACTACAGCGTCGATTCCGTGGTTAAAAGGATATTTCCGCGTTTTTTGAACTATAGAAAACCACGGAATAAGCAAGATTTTTGCCGGAAATCTAGAGAAACCGCAGTTATATACAACGCTTAATTGGTTGGGTCATGTGATTTTGTTTCCAAACTAAGTTATAAGTACATCTTCTATCTAACTGCTCATTGGTATATCATTATTAAACAGACGATTATATTATAGTTATTATTGTATCAAAAGCGTATTGAGTTTAATTTTATTATGAATAGAAGGAACTATTATATTAAATAAAGCTATAAAAATCTATTGGAAGACTAAAAACCATATTTATTGGGAATAGAAAGAATAAGAAGTATTGTGGACATTGTATATTGCTTTAGATAGACCTAGAAAGCATTGTATGATTTAATAGATTGATGGTAGAAGCAATGACTATTGTAGTGGATGGAGATCATAGACTTTAAAGAACTGTATTGCCTATACTATATCATAAAGAAGTACTATTAGTGATCCGATAATATCGACTACATGGTGACTACTTACATCCTCATCATTTTTACTCATAGTGATACATTTACTATAAGACATAATGTTATTATACTATATACTAGTTAACACATTAAATACTTACCACAGACAAAAAAGTCTCACCATCATATATTGCAGTGACTTGGTTAGATAGAAAGAAGCTAAATACAGAAGAAAGTGTAAACAACTTGATCTGTGTACGTTATGTCATTTACTTTCAAGCAAACTTCATAGCAAGAGATAGATCATCTGAAAAGGAGACAGGCTATCACAATTTACTGTTGTAATGTAGAACGGAGATACATACCATACATAAGAGATGAGCCTGGAAGAGGTGAAAAAGACACTGGAACTTCATTGTATAGGGTAGCACTACAAAGAGATCTGATGTAAGTAACCAGCTCACATTGTTTGTTGTTTACGCTACTTACAGGTGTACTTCATGGTTGTCAGTGGAATTCTGTTGGGAAGAAGTCAGTACACCGCATTGCATCTAGTTCGCTTTTGCCAGGACTTTTTTTCTAGTCATGTTGGCTTTAGCTTTGGCTATTGTCAAACTTTTGGCTAGATGATGAATTTGGGGTAAAGAAGGGGGAGTTGAAATTAAAATATATTTTTTTTTCTTTTATAAATAAATAAATTCATTTAACACCCAAATAGGGGAATTGAAAAATGGATAGAAATATTAAAAGTGCTGTATTTACAATAAATTGCAATAATTCCAACCTATTTGCACAGGTTTTAATTTTGGGATTATTCAGAGGTTACCAAACTTCCCAAAATACAATGAAAAATCCATTTTCATTACCTGAAACTTCACAGACTTCATATATATAGCTATAACCACCGCATATCTCATTCTGAACACTATATTAATACCTCGATATTTTGGCAGTGATATAGTCATGTTCCCCCATATTCATATAGTTTATTACAATTGGTTTCTTGGTTACAAATCAACTGGTACCACGGAATCAACGTGGTGATTGCGAATTTCCGCGGTAATCTCAGGCATAGTGGAAGATGGTTACCACTTTGTTGTTGGTTGTCCAGTAAAGTCGAAGTACTGGCACGATGTAATTGCTCATACTGGTCTTTCTGATCTTGCTGCTAGTGATATTGATATCTGGTGTCTGCTATCAACGTTTTCCAGAATCAGGAATGTCTCTGCTCGTCCAGACCAACTTGCTCTTCTCGGTGCTGCTTTCTCTACTCTTTGGAGGTTTTACTGGCTTTGTTTCTTTGAGAATGTACCTTGGTCAACCTCTGCAGCCATTTCCATGTTCATCAAGACTCATCGCCCAATGCTTACCGCTACATATACTGAATTTGATAATGATGCTTTAAATTATACCCCAATTGTCCTTTAATTAGTTTTACCTAATTGTTTTAAATAAAGTACTTCATTCATACAAAAAAAAAACGCTTATTCGAACGTAACACAAAGACATAATATTTTCTTTTTTCTACATCTCTCAACAACTACTGCTTATCTCGGTCCATCTCAACAACAGTTTTATTCAGTTTTTCTTTCTGCATCTTTTGGTGCTATTATTACTCTCAAGTTCTGTTATTATATTTGTTTAATTGCTGATCTCAACTTTTACATCTGGGAATCTCGCCATTTCGACATCTTAAATTACTTTTTTCGGTATATCTCAACAACCAGTAGCCATCCATCTCTGCTTTTTGGATATATTATTTAACACGCTTAGGGCTATCTCGATATAATTTTTTCTATCCGGGATCGCTTCTCATTCCTTCTGCATTTTGCTCATTTCGACATTTCCACTATTTTTCGGGGATTCAAATCGACCTTTTATTTTTTTAATTAATTACGGGATGTGAAATGATGTCTTCCACTCTTCTGTTAGTATCGCTTTTCCTGTTTTCAGTAAGTATCGCTCTTCCTGTTTTCAGTGAATATCGCTCTTCTTGTTTTCAGTAAGTATCGCTCTTCCTGTTTTTAGTAAGTATCGCTCTTCCTGTTTTCAGTGAATATCGCTCTTCTTGTTTTCAGTGAGTATAGCTCTTCATCTTTTGAGTGTGTCTCGCTCTTCATCTTTTCAGTGTGTCTCGCTCTTCATCTTTTCAGTAAGTATCGCTCTTCAACTCTTTAGTAAATGTCCCACTCAAAATCTTCAGTGAGTATCTCACTCAAAATCTTCAGTGTGTATCCCACTCAAAATCTTCAGTATGTATCCCACTTAAAATCTTCTGTAAGTATCCCACTTCAACTTTTTAGCAAGTATCCCGCTCCTATTCTTTACGAAATACCACACTTCAACTCTTTAGTAAATACCACACTTCAACTCTTTAGTAAATACCACACTTCAACTCATTAGTAAATATCCCACTTCAACTCTTCAGTAGAGACCACACTTGAACAATTTAGTAAATACCACACATCAACCCTCCAGTAAATACCACACATTAACCCTCCAGTAAATACCACATTTCAACTCTTCATTAAGTATCTCACTCCAATTCTTCAATAAATACCACGTTTCAACTCTTTGGTAAGTATCCCACTTCAGCACTGCTGTAAGTATCCTATTATCTCTTCAGTAAATACACCAATTGAATTATTCGGTATCTCACTTCGATTCATCAGTAAATGCCACGTTTCAACTCTTCATAGTCATCATAACTTAGCATAGATCAACGATTAGTTAATGCCATTTGAAATTCCAATAATGTATCCACTTTATTTAGAGTATATAATAATAGTTGTAATGAATAAAGATAAGACTTGGTCAAGTGATGTCAACAGATGCGTGCTCATTTCGTTCGACATCTGTATAAAAGTAGAGTATAAGTATCAATAACCGTTGTTTTTATAAGGTATGAAGTGTTTTAGTAATATTATATATGATAGAGTGATGGGGACGTGTATAAGTCAATGACTATCAACTAAGATTCTTTATTAAAAGAGAGGGAGAAGAACTATCCAAGATCTTATTACTTGCTATAATATATAGTAATATAGATCTACTGGTATCATTGGCTGTGGAGTTTATAATATAGACATCCGTTATAAGATCAAGTAGAACGGGATGATTATTATCCATAATGACAGGAGAGTATAGATACATCACTAAACACGTCAAGGTATAGAAGTGTAATAAGCTAAATTAATAATGCTGTTGTTTATTCAGATCATATAGACTGGTATTATATGTATTTGATATGGTTGAAGTGAGTGCATATCTGAAAAAATAAAAAAGCAAACCCAGTCATTTAATATGAGTGAATGAAAAAACTTTGCGAATTTTAAGCCCATTAAAAAATTTTTTTAATAAATTTGCATCAATTTTTTTAATCTTTCTTTTATTTTCTTTTCTCTTTTATTCATTTCAGCAGCCAACAACAGTTATAAAATAAAAAGAACAAACTTATCAACAGTTAATATGAGCAATGATCAGTCAATGGAGTAGTGATTAGAAGTGAATGAGGCAAGGAATGGAACACATCTGCGCTCATCTGTAAGAAGACACACCTTATTTATATATTTTATGTATGGGCAGAGATCACTTGGAAGTAATAAGTACACAGTTATACACAGAAACATTATTGAATATAGTTGAGATCAGTACATGCCGTACACATCAGAAGTGAATGAAGCAAGGAATGTAGCTCATCTGCATTCATCTGGAAGTAGACACTTATATGTAGATAATACTTATACTTATAGTGAATAAATAATAAAACAGTATTATTATTATTATCATCAAAGAGAGTAAATAGAAGTTGATAAATAGTAAACAACGTCGAATTGGAGAGTGTTATGGATGTTTATCATTTTTACTTTATATACGGGGGAATCACACAGAATGGATATATGATGAATGGATGAAGTGTTTACTGTAAGTGCACTATACATCCTAGTACTTTCCACCCTTGATCCATGAGTAGATACTATCGATGTTGAACTATGGATATAGAAGATTAGTGGCCATTGTTAAACTGGAGTGTGTTATGGATGTATATGATCTTTACCTCATATACGGGGGAGTCACACAGAATGGATATATGATGAATGGATGAAGTGTTTACTGTGAGTGCACTATACATCCCAGTACACTACGGATGAACTGGTAGTAGTTACACATTTTGAAAGGGTCATAAACCCCTTCTTAATAAATTTTCATGTAGCGTCCCAATGATAATGATGGTATGTATTCTTAGTAATCATGAGCCAAATGCCCTAAATATTAAATTTGCTTTATTGAAAAATAAATGCAGTGTATATGTTCATCAATGTTATGTTTATTACATGATATCTTTTTAAATTGAAATTAAAATGATTTCTCTGCTTAAATATACTATTTTATGTATTCACGTAATTCAACCCAAATTTAAAAAGGTAGTTAACCCTTTCTGAGTGTGTACATACATGTATTCTTTCTTGATTTTAGGATGATTTGTGTACGAAAACCCATTTTGCATTCATTTTTCATTTTATTATTCAAATTCCGAGTATTTATTTTTTTATCTCCTCAAGTCCCCTGTTTTTCTCCTTCTTCTATTCCACTTTACAGCTTAGATAAATACAATACCAAAGGTACTATTACTTATATCCCATCAATAACGAGTGACCTAATGTTGTTTTAAGATGAACATAGTCATGTCAATCAACAAAGGAATGAGAGAAGAGACACATATAATAACAACTGAGTAATGTAAAAAGAGCTTTATTATGAATTATATGTTGACAAGTTTTCCAGCTGTAGCCTTTATATTATCACGGAATATATAGTATGGAGCTACTACATTGTGCTCCAAAGAGTCTGTGGATTTCTGAACAAGGCCAACCTGGTATTTGATGTCATTGAGACTGATCACCGCATAACTTGGTGGTTGACCAGGTCCATTCATCGTGACAACAGGCATAGTGGGATCATATTTGGCACAGGTATGCTTCTTCATCACCTCAACAAGAACAAGAAATTGAGAATCATCCCCCTCCGAAGAGTTGTTATGCTGGAAATAGAATTGAACTGAACCGACGTACCAGCAAAAAGATCTACAGATGAATATATAACGTAAGGATATAAAGCGAAATACATAGAAGCTTGGTACTTACGAATTATGTGATATGTAGAACAGGACATGGTGATTTCCACGACGGTATTCTCTTCTAATTCTTCTATACATACAAGAGCTATATACATGGCTGTTCAAAAGAGCACGGGCAGAAATGTTGATTGTGTTGGAATGAAGAGAAGAGGAAGAAGAACGGGAGTAATATTTCTTCAGCTCTTTGATAATGGTAGTTATGGGGACGGATTCAATGTGTGTATCAGATGCTAGATTGGCAGAGCTGAAGGGGCTCCAGAGTTGGTGGTCGAGATTGTATTGAGAGGATGAAGAAAGCTCCAAATAGTCATTAAGAGAGGTACGAATGGGCTCTACCATATCCAGTAAACTATTGATGTCCATTGAGAAATTGACTATGCTACGAGTAGCTAATCGTTCAACAATGTTACCAGCATTTTTTCCACTGAACACAGTACTTTTTATCAATCTGGAGTAGCGGCCAATTGTTCTTTCCATTGATCTTGCGCTGTATACCCTCATGCAACCATTTCTTCTGGTGATCATTCCAATGTGTGCCAGGTAATGGTTATTAGGCCGAAACACCGCAACAGATATCTTGTTCGCTTTTATCTCCTCCCTCAGATAATTGTGCCAGTGAGCAAAGCAACTAGACAATAGAGGTATTTAGAATATTTTCATTGTATATCCTGTATAAAAACTTACTTCTCCATCTCCCTTATTAGTCCTTCAGTCAACTCCCACTGCAATGCAATTGCACAACCTCTCACCAGTTTCAACAATGCCAATCGCACATTTTTATCTTCAAACAGAGGAACTATCAATGTAGGCACTACATAAAGCAGGAAATCAAGAAAATCAATTGCCCTGGCTCCACTAGTTCTTGAGATCAGATTATCCCAACTACCCTGGAACGAAACAGGAATTTTCCGTCTTGATTCTTCAATCATCTTCCCAGCTGCAGCAAGTTTTTGATGGTCAACTTTGAACGTATACCCGTCCATATTAGAAGCTCCATCTTTAACACCATGTAGAATATGACTGTTTCGAGGGGACTTATTCACTTCTACGATCAGCTCTACCAAAAACCTACCCATGCCCTGTCCAAGCAAGTGCATTTCGTCAAGACCGAAGAAAGATGAACCATTGAAGGTGGGCAATGAAGAAAATATGCTTGGCCCTAATATCTGGGTTGCCTAAACAATTGTTTTATAGTGTAAGTAAGAGTATATCTGATGATATGAATATATAACTTACAGCATTACCATCGGTGAAATCAGATGAGGGTCTTAAGGGAGCATCACTGTCAGCATAGTATTTTGAGCCAGGTTTCTGAGAGAGCCCTCACCCTTTACAGAACAGATTCTGCAACCGTGTACTGCCCTGTGGCCTTGATGATGGATAAACTTGGTAATCTATAGAATGTACAACTCAGCCTTCTCTATTCTTTTTGTTTACAGATGAATATATATACCTGTGGGATATCACCAGTAGCCATAACCAGGTGAACCTTACTTGTTATCACCTCACCATCATACCTCTTTACAACGAGACCATGCTTACCAAGACTTTTAATTTATCTACTATTGGCAGCATGTAGGAATCAAGATCAACAATTTTGCCAGGGATAATAGCTAATTCAAACATATACTCGTCAGTGTATCTATGAATGAATAGGTCAGTAAGCACTTATATTTATCTATTCTATATAACTAAACACTTTACCTCAATGATGGATCATAGTTCAACACCAGCACATGAACGATAGTCAATGGCTGCTTCGACTTCTTTTGAGTTACAAACCCATCAACATATAGTATCAAAGCGATATCATCAGGAGAGGTGAACATATTCAATGCTTTTAGGTCTTTGTAGTTGTCACTATCAAAGTAGTCCGTCATGTGTCCAGGCATCTCTTCACGATTGTTGCGGTACTGCATCTGCTTTCTGGTTTCATCATTGGAGATTAACCTTGACAATTGGTCACCAACTGAAATCATCTTCATTGTACAGCTAGGTACTACTGACAGCATATTTGTCTCAGACTTATACCTGCTTTCTTGACAGTGGGGGCACTGGACTTCAGCTTTGGTGATATTAAACAGCTTACAACCGTTAGGACACACATCATACTCGTGGGCCTTCACCATCGTCTTCTCTCTCAACAAAGTTTTTACACGATCATCACTCAATAACCTGGGATTATATTCTATCAGTTGATAAATAGTAATAGAAGATATATGGCGCTTAAATCAAATCACACTCTACCTTTGACAACTCCTCATGCATACCCATGGTAGTTTGGATGAGATTACCAACAAGACGACGACACTCCTTTGACCAACCAAATACAGTAGAGAGATCGGACACTTGGACACTTAACCATTCAGAGCGAGTTAAAGAGTTGTCAGTGATAATGTTCTGCTGATATACATGCCCATTGATTCTGTCATCAAAAATACATGAAGACTTGAATGTTCTTTGAGCATGAGGATCAATTCGTGATTCTATGATTATAAAATGTAAGTACAAAACCAAAAACAGAATGTGTACTAATATTCTACTATATTACCTTCAACTTGATCTTGAGATACATTTAACACAACGGCATTAGAGACGGTACTGGGCAAACTAACAGGGACTTCAGATTCAACATGAAGACGATTATGATTTATGCTTTGTCTGTAGGAAGAGAATTGAATGTTGCAAATAGCACAAAAGTTTTTCTTGGAAGCATCTCCGTGGGTAATCTTCATTCTTTAGGATCAGGGGACATTTGGGTTTGTTTAAATAGAGCTTATAGTAAGTGTATATATTGATTGTTTAGTAAAGGTGACAGTGACCTGTATTTATACCCTTTGAAATCACCAAGAAATAAAGTCGTTCTATTCTCCTTCTGATGAATTCCATGTCCATATTCAAATGATGTAATGCAGTGTTCTGAATACTTATGATTCCAGTCTATATCCGTGATACTTATGATGAACATCGTCATGGACAATGATCAATCCCCTTTGTCACCCGTCAATGTTATTCACTTGGGTACACAATGCAATATTTTAAATGGCCGGTATGACATACTATGGTATTGACGTCAGGTAAAGAACTAGAATATGGTATATATTCAGGTACATAGCACCCAAAATAACCGTCTTTTACTTTACTCCATTAATCCTTTCCCATATGAACAATTATAACAATAGAAATAACAACGGCAATGGCAATAATAATTCCAACAGCCCCAACAATGATAACAATAACCCTGTCATTCAAGAATTGATAAGACAAGTGTCAAACTTGACCGACCAAGTAACAATGGTGAATGAGAGACTGGGTGTAGTAGTCAATCCCAATATGCAGGAGATGATACCTGAGGGCTTTGAAGGTAATATTAATTTTTTAATTTTCTATTGTAAATACAGATATTAACTTTGGTTAATTAGGTATTGACATGATAACTTACGAGAGAAATGTCATTATTACCACTGCCTTCCCTGATGTTCAAGGTGCCAGGACATTGTATCAACTCCTGCAGAAGCATTGATAGGGCATGATCCCGAAGCTGTCAACATTCCCGGTGCAGGAGTACGCTTAAATGCTTTGATCTCATTGATGTACAGACTGGTAAACCCTGGGCGAGAGATCACCACTCTCATAAAGAAGCACATAAGACTACATCTTCGTAGATTAGCCCGGGAATGTCGCATCGTTATGAAGATAGACGGTGTTCACTTCACCTTCTGGAGTGAGATACCTTTACAGCAACAGCTGTTCTATGCTATAAAGCTAGAAAGAACAATCACAGCTTTTGGATACCCCATCTTTCGTTGTAAGAGACAATGGGGTGCCAAACTTCTTATCCAAGAGGCAATGAAGAGTGAAAGACAGGTGGAGAGGAGAAGACTGCTGGTAATTTATAAACACATGTAGATCCGATGTATATTGTACTAATTCTATCTATCTTTATTGTTGATATTAATAGAGACTTGAGGCATCTAATGGGCAGTAGGTAATTATCCTTCATTTTATTATTGTTCCTGTGATTGATACTGACTATATATCCAAAGTTGGAGACCTAATGGTATTGGCAGTGGTGATTGAATTCTTTTTCTTAGCTCTATAAAATAAAAATGATCTCTCTTTTATTTCTTTCCCTCCTTTTCTCTTTTTATTTTGTCATTATACTATTTGAACTTGTAAGTAAATTAAATATATGTTTGCCTTCGGTGTGATAACTGTGAACTGGGAGTGTAATATGTATTGTGAGGTAAAGTACCTCGAAGGATGTCATCAGTACCAAATTTTGACCTTATCTTATGTTATTAGAGACCAATCTGTTTGTTTTCAAGTGGATATAAGTTAGTATATTACAATAATGAGAATGAATAGAGACTGATCATTACTTTATCTATTATAGTCACTGATGTGAGTGAACTGTTACTGTAAGAATAAAGGTAGCTATAACTGCATTACAATGATTATAAGCAGTTAACTAATACCATCTCCTATCTAGGTAATGTTGTTTAATGGTATAGATTGATTACTTCCTGGAGTACAGACGGATGCCCTGATAACTGTGCAAATGTAATTATTATAACCATTCTTATATCTACTCATTCTAACAAACACTCTTTACTGTATCTACTCTCTATCTATCTGTCCCCAACTAAAAAATAGAAGTATGTCCAGGAAGTCTATATATGCAATATGCCACAATGTACCCATGTTTATTATCCCATTCATATACCCTGTATATGAATAGTAGTTACTAGTCTATTTAAATCTATTAATAAATAAAACCCTCAGTATATCATAACTATTATGTCATTTTATTGCCTAATGTATTCCATAAATGAGCTATAAAAGGGGTTTTCTATAGTAAAATAATGATTCAATACACCTTTTTATAAATATAAAAACCCCATTTTTCGATTTATCAGCTCAAACACCTAAAATAGAAACTGAATCTAAAATAACCCCCTTAAAATCATTGCATTAACTGCTGAAGAAGGGTTTTATAACACCAGTGTAAAATAGTAGTTAACCCCTTCCTGGATAAACATGAATATCATAACCACCAACATTTGCAATTTTCCCTGCTAATAAAAAGAGATCAAAACACCTATTCTTAAAGGAATGGGTACTTTAACCACCGGCAGTTTATCCGTAGTGGTACTTTCCACCCTTGAACTATCTTTTTTGGTTTGTAGGGGAGTTGACACTCCATTTTTATTTAACGTCTGTTCCACATATAAAGAGATGAATCAGACCGGGTATAATATAAAGTAATGAAAAGAAAGAAAGATAAACGAGTTCTAGTAATTAAGCAGCGATATTTCAGATTGCAGCTTAGAATGGAGCTTCAGAGTAGAGTTGATAATAGCAAGTGGAAGAAATGGCTTGTCATCAAAGACTAGACGCCAATGAGAGGACCATATAGCTTGGACACAACAAGAGAACAGGAGATAAAGTCGAGGGTTATTGCCTTTGCAATGAAATATGAGGAGGAGGAATGAATCCGACTGAGCATCAGTGATGTTAGGTGAGAGACATTGAGTAAATATAGTCTTCCAAACTGAGCTGAGACGAGGGCAAGTGAACATAAAGTGGGAGAAGGTTTCAATCAAAGTATCACCATGAGCCAGACAACAAAAGACAATGAGGAGAAGGATACTGTGAGGGATTCAGTTGGTGGAGTAGAGATCTAGTTGGAATCTTCTTATGGAGTACACGATATAGAATAGTACGAGCAGGTAATAAGATAGGCTTTGTCCAGAATACGATCCATAGAGAGGAGCCGAGAGGTGGTGCAACCAGAGGAGAAAAAGATACTAATGCCTTGTGTTCTTGAATAGAACCACGGTTGGTTGGAGACGGTGGAAGCAGAGAGGATTGATCAACTAGTAGAGAAGGTGGGAGGAGAAGCGATCGGACAAAGGGTAATAGAATTCTTGGATCATCGTGTGGAAGTGATACATTTACTCTAGGTCCAGGTTTGAAAAGAGCTAGGACGAAAGGTTGTAGAATGAGCTGACGACCACGCAACCACTGAATAACCTTTTTTGCAATGTTAGGGAAAGCATTAAATTCACCGGATACACGAACTCGAAGTACTTGTTGTTCAGGATCAAGATAAAATACAATGAACCCAAGAAGCTTTTTTACTCCAGGATGAAGTTTGAAGAGAACGGTTGGAGGAACAAAAGTAGAAGGTTGGGAATCAGTTGAAAATGAGTGAATAATAAGAGCAGTTAAGGGGAGACGGAGACATGTTTCTGCTGTGGTATGACAATTATCAAATCTATGAGGAATAACATCCATGGCTTGAAAGATATTAGTAAACATGGAGAGGGAAGGCGTGGCTTCTACGTTGGTAGACCAGTGAGAGGAACGGCATTCAGGGAACAGCAATGACCATCGGTATGATGGAAATTGATTAGACGAGTATAGCCAGTGGAGTGATGGACAAACTGTGGAGGGAAAACAAGTATCGGATGCTAAAAGAGGTCGGAGCCATCTCCATTGCAGTGCATTTTGTTAATCATAAGGGTTAATGACACCTAAACCACCAAGAGACCGGGGACGAGTTAGTATATCAAAACTAATACGAGGAAAAATTTTGTTATTAATAAATTTTGAGCTAATACTGCGAATAGTAGCAAGTTGAGTCAATGTAAATGGGAATAAACGCATGACATGCCACAGACGAGAGAGAATTAGAGTGTTAAGTACAGTAGCTCTTCCACGAACAGACAGGTTACGCTGTGTGTAAATTTGGCAAGATTGGCGCATAGTGTGAAATAATTGGGCGACATATGATTTCTTTTGTTCAGCAGATAAGCAGATAGGATATCCAAGGTATATGAGAGCAAAGGGAGAATGCCGATCATGCCATGTATTAATGTCTTTCGATGACAGAAACGTTTGCCAGGTGGGTTGTGGAGAGCCGGATAAAGATAGAACCAGTGTCTTGGAGATATTCAGTTTTGCATTGGATACCTTCTGGTACAGATCTATCCAATGTTGTAGACGATTGAAATCATTCTGGTTCTTAAGAAATACAATGGTGTTGTCTGCATAGGCTAAAACCTTGATAGAAAGATAGATGGCCAGAATGGGAGTGGAGATATGTTTGAAGTAATAGACAACCGACTGAAAGGATCAGACAATGTACGAATTGACAAAGAAGGCCGAAAACTATGGGGGATGTACTAGTTTCTTGGTAAAAATCAAAACCCTGAAAGTAAGAATCTTGTTGAATAGTGCGAAGAACGGATCAAATGCAATGTTGAACAACAAAGGACTTAAAGGATCACCTTGACGGAGACCACGCTGTTGTAGAACAGGAACAGAAGTAATATGCCCATTTATGTTAATTGAAATTTCTGTTTTAAAGAATAAATTAGTAATGGATGATATAATTTGATTTGGCATTCCAATTTTGGTCATGATAGTTTGATGATAATCCGGGTGGACACGGTCATAGGTTTTCTCTTGGTCAAGTAGGAGCCCAATGGTTGAATTTTGTTGTTTGGTAGCTATTGTCTGGAGGATGTTGACCATCTGCCCGTTCTCAGCAATAAAACGACCCGGCATAAATCCAAGTTGAGTAGACGATATGCATCTGGTGAGATAAGACATCAATCTGGCGTTGATCAAGCGTGTAAACACCTTTGCATCTGTATTAATCAAAGAAATTGGACGCCAATTCCGAAGGTTGGATAAGTCTCCTTTCTTTGGTAACAAAGCCATTGAAGTTTTGTTCCAACTCGAAGGGAAAACTGAAAAGAGAAGAGCATCATTGTACACTTTGATGGCGATGTCAGTGGTATCTTGATGATTGAAGAGAAGAGATAAAATCTCGTAAGGGATTCCATCTGTCCTAGGGCTACTATGATGTGGAGATCTTTTGGCACCGACAATAATGTCCATAATGCTAAATTTCCGTATAAGAGCAGAATACGAGGAATCGGGGATGGAGGAACATAATGTATTAGCACTATCTCTATCTATTTCAGAGGGGGTATATAGATCAGAATAAAAAGCAGACGCAGCAGATTGTAACCCAGAAGTAGAGGTACACATTTCAGAAGTAACTGGATGACAAAAACATTCTATATTGCGTTTCACAGCACGAGATGTAATTGAGCGCTTCAAATATCCTGCTGATGTCTCTCCATTTTCCCTCCATTGACGTCCAGCCCGGAAAATAGCGTTTTGAGCAATTTCATGTTGTAAAGATCCAATGAGTTTCTCAAGTAAGAGCAGTTTGTCAGAGACAATGGATCGATTGCCATAGCACTTTCGAAGAAGCTTATTCCTTTTTCGTTGAAATCTTAGAAGAGCATGAGTTCGATATGCGGCGGCCCTACGACCAACAGTCTTTGCTACTTTTCGGACTATTCCTCTGATTTCATCCCATTGAAATTGAGGAGACAATTGAGCTGGCGAAGATGTAGATAATGTCGAGTGGTACATATCTAGCTGTTGATATAATTCCTTGACAAAATAGGGGTTCGCTCTCCATAGCCCGTGGCCTTGACAATTGTTGGTGAAATGAAAAGATACAGTGAGAATGGCATGATCAGTCCAATTGGAGTTGATAAAATCAGCAGTAGAACTATGTAAGTCTGAGGAGGAGTATATATAGTCAATCAGTGATGATGAGTTTCCACTGCGATAAGTAGGAACATCATTAGCAGAGCTTAAGCAGAAAGAATTGTCTAGCAAATGACACTACATAGATCGTGGACAAGATAGAACAGGAGAAGGAGTGTTAAGAAATTCAGAAATATGTAAGTTAAAGTCACCCACTATTAGCATATTAGGCTCTGAAGAGACACGATCCATTTGGAAATGAGGGAATTGAAGTAAGTTATGATAGAATTGAGGTCGATCAGCAGGCTGTGCCGGCCCATAAATGTTAACAAGTGTGATGGGTGAGAGGATGTTATTGACGTGAGAGAAGGTGCATATTATGACTCGCTGGTCAATGGTGATCAAGATAGGAGTGAGTAGCATAGAGGAGTTCATTGATACTATACCACAGTGTTTAGTCCATAGAGAAACGATTCGATTATAATATAAATGATAATTATTAAAATTAATAAACAAATATAAAGATGCTCCTAATTTAATTTTTTTACATATTTTATAATAATTATAGTATACAACTATTTAGGTAAAAAAGAAATTTAACCTATTCTAATATATGGTATTCATCATTTATTATACTGTCAATTTTAATTTAATAATATTATCAAATACCAGTTGTATAATTTGTTTGTTGTTAATTTAAATTTTTACGTTGATCTTAAATTATGTCTAGAAATTAATTTCTGTATTTATATTTTACGTAATAATAATTTTTATATTTTTTTAACGTCACTCATATGGAAGATTGACATTGTAGTTGCATATTGAGAGAGGTTTATATGAAATGAGTGTTGGCATGGGATTCTTGGAAAGACATAATGTTGAGCTTAAGTGATCTTAAATAGCGAATAAAGCTTGACTGAGGATCAGGATTACCTGCTTTGACAAGGCTTCTACAATTAAGAGAGCATATTTTAAGTGAGGAAAATAAAGAGGGGGAGGGTTCATAGTCAGTGGGTAAATTGATATCATCGTAAATACTCATCTATTGAGTATTGGCTGCTTCACCATCAGCTTGGTTTACAGGATCGTTTGTGCGGAAAGAGTTGGCTACGTCTTCCATAGAGTCGTCAAGGTCCGGGCTGCCAGATTCCAGATTAGTACGATCGGTGGAGGGTCGTATTTCCGCAATCAGCATCTTAAGTTGGATGTCAAATACAGTTTTTTGGGTGCAGAAGTAACGAGCAACAGCAATCTGTGTAGCCTTATTCTTGATGTGACGGATTCTATTGAATAAATGCTGATGAAATAGATTCACAGCCTTTGCATCACGTTCAACTGAAGAAAGAGTGGCTAATTTGGGATTCTTAAGGATATCCCCGGAAAGAGGATTGAAATCAGCTAGAAGTGTAATCTTCTGGCGATTCAAAATATCGATGACCTCGTTGACGTAGTCATTGTCAATAAGAAGAGCTACAACCTGATGAGCAGGAAAATGAACATCAAGAATTCGGCGAGATTGCATTCCAAGCTTGCGCAACTTCGATCTCATCGAAGATATAGGTTTTTTTCCACGACAATAAAGATAAACATATTGAAAACCGTGGTTTTCAGAGACAGGAATAAAGTTACGAGCAATGACTCTTTTAGCAGTTTTTGTACGACGTCTCGGTACAGAAGCAGTAACAATGGCAGCATAACTCGGTCCACTTTTGGTAGGTATAGTGATTGCTGGTTCAATAGGGATGGGAGCATGTTTAGAGTGCTCTGTTCCACGAGGCATAGGTTCTACAGCTTGTACAGACTGAGTGCTTAATAAGAGCTCTTCGTAACGACGATCAGCTGCTGCGAGTGCTGCATGTGTCTGCTCCAATTCTTGTTTAAGGCGATTCATTTCCAGCATGATTTCATCCAATTTGTTGAATCGTTCTTCATGCTCACGGAGAGTACGTTGAAAAGTCAGCACGAAATCCGGAATGTTGAACTCTGTGATTTCAGTGTCAGTGGGAATGTGGGATGGCTGTGTGACCACAGGACACTCCACTATGAAAGATTTGGACGACTAATAACGGACAGAACGACTGATTTAGGCGGAATAGTCCGACTTTTCAGGACGTATACGAATCTAACAATTTAACGGACGGGATGTTATCAGTCGTAATACTTCGGACCGGCCATTTTTAATCACGTGACATTAACTCGGACGAAAGATTCATAGATACAGTCTCTATTGGATGCATGCTCATCATATACACAGTCACTATTGAACAGATACATATCATAAATCGTCATATAGACGTTGTTATTTTGGTTTTTATTGTATGTAATGCATATCAAATGTATTTTTTTTTTTGTATGAAAGTGTGAACTTTATTTAAATA
The DNA here is from genome assembly GCA_025528865.1 of Pilobolus umbonatus. NCBI lineage: Eukaryota > Fungi > Mucoromycota > Mucoromycetes > Mucorales > Pilobolaceae > Pilobolus > Pilobolus umbonatus. Next base: position 25,667 of record JAIXMH010000081.1, read on the forward strand.
TATATTTAACAAATAATTATAAGCTAAGCTGATGTAACATTAGCCTCCAAATATTTCTGAATGTGAATTTGATGTTCGTTTTTAAACATGTTAATTGCAGCTGGCCTAGACCAGGCAATATGATCTATAACAGAGCGCCAATGATATTTCCAGAGACTGGAAAACGCGCAACCAAGTATTGCAAGATCTTCTGGTGAGCAGTGACTATTGTCTAGTTGTGAGAGTGATGTTAAAGCTGTCCAGACAGCCATTTCTGAAGAAAGGAATTCGGGTTTATCCAGAGCAGTGTAAACATCCATCCAGAAGTTCGATTTTCTAATACATCCCACTGAGAAGTGGTATAAACTTTCATTTTCTCGACTACATATACCACAAACAGGAGTGTCAAAATGGGTGGAACTCCATCGATGTAGCTTGGTACGATGACCAATCGAGTTGTATAATAGCCTCCACCATGGTGTAAATGCTTTAGCGGACATTTTAAGAGACCAGAATACTTTCCAAAGTGAGGGTTTCAGAAGCAGAGCTGGACGACATAGTAGAGGTGGATCGGGACGAGATAAAAATTGTGCCTTGTCAACATGCCAATATCGACGCAATTGACTAAGACCAAGATATCTGATGGGTACAGAATTATTTCTGGTTATGGGAACCTCCCAGTGGGGACAATCTGGTATTAGTGAAGTGACGCCAAATACAAGAATATCGTCTGCGATGTCTGAATTAAAAGAGGACGGAGGTGGAGGTGTATCTAACCAACGGTTCAAGACTGAAGGAAGCTGAAGGCTGGGAAAATTAGAATTGTTGGAAGACAGAAGTTCACTTTTAATCTTTCGCAGCAATACACTACGCCGAACGGAGATAGGAAGTAGTTGTCCAAGAGAATAATCCCACTGGTACAGGTCTGATAGTAGGTATCTTCGAGGGATATTAAGAGAAAGAGAGACTGTAAAACTCAGAAAAGAACATAAAGGGAGATCAATATACCATCTACCCAACCATCCATCAAAAGGGACTAGCGGTGGCAGACGAAGAAGTAACTTGTTCAAATGTGTCATGGAGGTACAAGAAGAAAGCATTGGCCTATATAGTTTGGGATACATCAACCATGGCAAAATAGATGCATGTCCTGTATAGTGTTGGAAACAATATACTACCCATGGGCTAAGAAAATCGGCTGGTTCAATTGGTTTTAGTAAACGTTTGATATATATCAAATGAAGAGCATAGCTTTGATCAACCAAGTCCACAAGACCAACACCTCCAAACTTACGAGGACTTGTAAGAGCAGTCCAACTGGGAGCCGGAAAGAAAGGAAGAACGAACTTACGCACCACAGTTTTTACCTCAGATAGCCATTTATGATGGATTGGGATAACACGGAGAAGATGATATATCTTACTTAATAGCAGAGAATTTGCCACCAAACCCGAACCACGAACAGAGAGATACCTTCCTTTTAAAATATTACTATGCTTCACCATCTTGATTTTGATTTCATTCAGGTAGGCTTTAAGCTGTATATCGGTGGAATATAGAGGATAACCAAGGTATCTGACTGCAGACAATGAACTAGAAGTGTGCTACTCAAGATTTTTGGATGTAACTATACTTTGCCATGAAGAATGGGCAACACCCGAAAGAGAGACTAGCACTGTTTTGGAGAGATTGACTTTACCATTAGATGCTCAACCATATAGTTGTAGCAGGTGTAACAAAGCAGGCCACTCATTAGTACAGGACAGAAACACCTCAAGATCGTCAGCATAGCTAAGTAGCTTTATAGGTACAGGGGGGTTCTGGTGACTAATATTCACACCATCAAACTTATTACTTAACTCAATGGGGACAATAGGAGTTGCAGGGGATGGTTTGTTCTGTGGCTTAATAGATACAGGCGCAAGAGATACGCCAGACAGAGAAGAAGAAGCAAGTATAGACCTTAGAAGTGGCTCAAACGCAAGATTAAATAATAATGGTGAGAGAGGATCACCTTGACGTAGACCACGTCGTTGGGATAGGGGAGCTCCAAGCCAACCATTTATGGAAAATGAGATCTGTGTACCAAAGAACAAAGTACAAAGGCAGGAAACAAGAGAGGACGGAAAACCAAATCGATGAAGCACCGAACGAAGGTAATCAGGGTGAACACGATCATATGCTTTTTCTTGATCTAACAGTACTGCAACCCTAGGATCAGTGGGAGCATACATCTTCAGATTATTCATGATGGTGTGATTAAACCAACCATTGTCTGATATCAGTCTATTTGGCATAAAACCTGTTTGATACGGATTAATCAATGCTGGTAGTACACGGTTAAATCTGTTTGCTATCATCTTGGTAAATAATTTGGCATCACAGTTTATCAATGAGAGAGGCCTCCAGTTTTTAAGCAGTTCAGGATCACCTTTCTTGTACAGTAAGACCATTCGAGTCTGTTTCCAGGACGAGGGAAACTTACCTAAAAGAGCATCTTGCATCACAAGAAGAAACAAAGCCATAAATCCAGAAGAAGTAGCAGCCAGATGCTTGTACACCTCAAACGGGATGCCATCAAGGCCAGGGCTTTTACCAAGAGGTGCGTGTTGTATCAGAGAGTAAACGTCTATTCTTTCAGGAACACGAGAAAGAGCAGTACATTAACTATCTGATAGATGAACATCATGGGGGATACCAGAGAGCATAGATCTTACTGCATCATTATCGATTGGATCAGGAGTATACAGATTGGCATAGAAGTATTGAGCTTCATTCATAATATCAGATGATTTGGTCAATCTATTGCCTGTAATGGAACACTTCAAGGATAACATCGTCTGTTGAACTTGTCTTTCTTTGATAACGCGGTAAAAGTACTTATTATTCTGCTCACCCATTTCATGCCAGCGAGTAGCAGATCTGAGCATACACTGTTGCGTTTCTTGCTCAATCCTTGAGTCGAGCAGGGATTCCAATAGCCTTAACTTGCTAGAAGTATCAAGATTTGAAGAAATGGAAACCGGGATAGTACGAGCCTGGGAATCAAGTACCAGTTCCGCTGCACGTTCTTTCTGTAAACAGTTCACTTTCTTCTTATACTTAGACTTAGATTGTTTGCTATAGTTCTGAGCCACACATTTCAGCAACAGCTTGAATGACTCCCATTGGTTTTGAGTAGGTCTATCATTGGATATACTGTCAAAAAAAACAGAGACAGTTAAATTAAGAAGTTCAGTAAATTGAATATCCTTCAGAAGAATCGGATTGAAACGCCATGATCCAGGTCCAACAGAAGCACTATCTGGAATCAGATCGATGGTCATGAGAGAGTGATCAGTCCACTTTGAAGGAACATAGTGAATGGTGGCTTTGGTCAACCTAGTAGCTAGAGATAAATGCCCATAGACATAGTCAATAGTACTTCGGTAATCACCACGAGTAAATGTAGGTTGACTATCAGGGAAACAGTTGACATAATGAGTGTTAAGCCATTCATAGAAAGGAGAAACATAAGAGAGAGAAGAGACTGTAGGCTTATGAAGGGGTATGTTGAAATCACCTACTATGACAGAAGGAGAATTAGAAACGGTAGATAAAAAGGGCATGGAAAGGAAAGATGAGATAAATGATGGTCGATGGAGAGCATTAGCCGGAACATATATATTGGTGACATAACATAAGTTGATGCCAGACGTGTCAGAGACAGAGCAGCATATTGAACGTTGATCCATAGAAATAGAGGCATTGTTCAAAGTAAGACTAGATTTCAGACAAATAATGGCACAGTGCTTAGAGATGACAGAGGAGGAGTGAGGGAACATAGAGTTGGAAAAGGAATGTAGTTGATCATCAGTAAGATGGTGTTGTGAATGGAAGGAGGAGACCTCTTGAAGGCATAGAATATCAATTGAAAGTGAATGACTGCGTAGAAACGATAAGAATTGTCGTTGGGTATTGTGGTGGGACTCTTTGAAAATGCTGCGAACATTTAAAGAGCCAATCCTAAGAGGTCTATTACTCATTGTACCCTGTGGGCATTATCAGTATTGGATGGTGTCGTCTTCAAAGTTCCTAAGCTAGAGACTGCAGACAGACGATGATATACATTATCTACCTGTTTCGGCTTAGCCTCTACTGTTTTGGATCTAGTACGGCTACTAATCTTTGTCAACCGCAACATCTCTTTCGATGAGCGTACCACATTCTTATTGACATTATCAACCGCATCGTGAATCATCACCTCATCTATATCATCATCCAGCATGTTGGAAGACACCTCAGCACTAGCATATCTAGAAGCTGCCGTTCCATTCGGGTCGTATTGAAACAGACGTACAGGTGTATCATCTTCAATGCTCTCTGGGACAGTGCTCTTTTCCACATCATCAACAATTTTATAGATATCCTCCTGTCTATCACAATCACTAGCCTTCTGACTATCTGCTGCATATCTATCCAGAAGATCCCCTTCAGATACTTCTTCTACCGCCTTTGCTCGACAGAACTTCTTTGTATGGCCATTTATACCACAACCAAAACAAGCCTGTTTAGCTAGTTTAGGGCAACTCCTTCTAACATGACCCGACTGACGGCAATAATAGCAGACAAGAGCTGCACCCTTATAACTTGCAGGGACATATACATCCCAATCCTCCAACCATAACATACGAGACAGAGGTTGTACCTCCTTCTCCGCTCCCACTGCTGTATCCAACAGCACAGACATCTTACCCTCAAAGTAGCCATTACACAGAAACTGCTTCACCTGGCATACTTTTCCATAATTTCCCAACGAATGCATTAAATCCTCCAGGAAAGTATCATTATCTGCTATACGCAGCAGATCCATCTGAACACGCACCAACTGCTTGTTCACCCCGTCATTGGAAGGACTGGCCTTGTACACTAAGTTGTCCGTAATGACACCAAAATTGATAGCCATGTCGCTATCTACCTTGTTTCTGAACTTGACTTCTACCAGCAAGTCCCCAGAAGCACGATTACCATAATTACTGATACACCTAAAGCCATCAGTCTCAGCACTTATCTGTTCTTCAATCTTGTTATAAGCTTCTGTTCGGTGCTTGAACACTCCTGAAGGAAAGGAGAACAACACAGAACCAGGAGTCAAAGCCTGTTGCACTATGGATGCGGCTTTTTGGGCCAACAATAGGCTTTTGATTTCACTATCTTCAAATAACACCTTGTGAGTGTTAGTTTCAGAAACACCAGTATCCTTATTTCTACCCTTGGTGGGCAGAATGACTTTCGCAGAGAGTCCTTTGGACACAACGGTCGTCCAAGTGACCGAGTTATTAGACATAGTAGTTGTCTAATTCAATAATTAAAAAGATGACTTGAAAAGTGGAAGGTGGAAGATGTAGTAATGAGCTCAAGATGAGATGTAGGATTCCAAAATGTCGAGATGAACAAAAGTAAGTCAAATATTTGTATCAGCAGAAGCGTATATATTAATTGTTTAATAAGTTGAGCACTATGAGTATAGATGATGACGATGTGTATCGAGATTAGCAAGTCGTTTGGAATTGTTAATATCAAAGTTTGTGTAACGTATATTTAGACGAAAGAGCCTCTATATCAAATGTATTTTATTATAAATAGAATAAACTATTGCACTGAATAAAGCTATTGGAATGAATATAAAACTGGTTATGCCATCTATGGAATCACCATAGAGTATAAGAAGCATTGTGATCATTGTATGTTGAGAGAGATAGAGATAGATGGGGAGAAAAAGCATTGTATGTTTTATCAGATAGAGATGGTAGGCAGTGTACATTGTGACAGAGAGAAATAAAGGTATTCATTAAGCTGTATTGATTATACTATATGATAAAGAAGTTGTATTAGTAAACAGCATATATAGACAACACGGCATCTACTTACATCTACTCTTTTTTAGTTATAGCTACCCACCTAATAGAAAAAACACAGTTAGCATGCTGTATACCAGACAACATATAGAATACATACCACAAACAAGAAAGCATCATATACAGTAGTTACTGGGTTACATAGCATAGAACTAAAGATAGAAATAGTATGAGTAATTGTATCGTCTGTATTTTATTCATGTACATACATATGTCATTCATACAGAAGATAGGACACCTATCAGCAAAGGGAAGTTAATTTCATGTATTGTTATGACATGGAGTAAGTTACATACCATACATGAGATATCCAGTTGATGATAAAGGTAGAGGAATGTTGCTGGGCTGTTAATGAATACACTATCAATGGATAAGAGTGTAAATATTGAGTTCATAATATGTTGTATCTGTTACTTACAACTTCTTGATTACAAGTAAGAGATCTAATAAGAGAAAGTCAGTCTACTACACATCATGGTCATCATACAATCATAAGTACCCGAGAAACATCTATTCATACATCATAGAAGACAACACAAGGTACTTTATTGTGGAGAGTATCAATACAAGATAATAGAACTAGGAGTATGATAATAAAAAATTACTCTTGGGTATATTACGTATACACTTTGACCAAGAACACCATAAAACAAGCAACATAGAGAGCAGGATTACAGACAACCCTTAAGCCAAAACTGAATAACATATATACCAGAATATAAGCATTATAAATAGTCAAAAAGAGAATTCCAGATAGATAACCCATGAAGAGAATACACTAGTAGAAGAATAAAGGATACATCACAAAGAGAGATAAGGAAAGCCAAAATATAAATATTCAGAGAGACACCAGATAGAATGAGAGTAACAGTCGGAAAGAGTATATACTGATCTTGGTAGATATAAGTAGAGCACCTTTTTGACTGCATAGAAGAGCCTCTATTTATACTATGTGTTGGTACATTTTATCGTAGTATTGATTCAGAGTATTTGTTACCTATATTACTGTCATATCGAAGATGAAGGTCATTACCTTCTTTCTATCCACTGCACAGGCACCTTAATTACAGTCTTTATTATATTCATGAATAGTCATTATTAGATAAAGAAAAGAAAAGAATAAAAAAGAACTTTACAAGGGTGGTATTATTATACTCCGTCTCAAAAACATCTATTTGTATATTGAAGAGTGAGTTCAAGATATTACCCACTTAAAGACAATCAAGCAAGAGAAAGATAGCATATAACTGTGCGGAAAGAGTATTACCAATCACTATGTATAATCTCATATATTTAGTCAGCCATTAACAGCTTCCTCGCTTTAGAAATACATCCAAGTGATACAGCAATCTCATTAAACATGACTATCCAGATCATATACAGATAAAAAATTAAAATAAAGCACCTCAGCAGGTTATTGTAATCCTCACAGATTATTGAATACCAACACTTGGTTGCTATCAATCCCATTCAGTTATATATATGGTCAGCTCTAAAAGAACAACCCCTTATATCTCAGATGAATAATGTACATAGTCCACAATTAAAGTATCCATTCAATACAAACTGTAGTATGCCCAACCAAGATTCAAATGATAGTTATCAAGTCGACAATTAACAGGATGTATACTGATAAGGTGTACCTGGAGTGCCCATTATGATATTGTATGTTCAATTCAAATATTGGTGATGCTCGGTGGTGATCCATTTTGATCGTCGTGTACCAGAGGGTGAAGTCAATATTAGATCTATTATCTTCAATAGGTATTAGTAAGATAGACAGGCATAAACTGGTTTTCATCATCCATATCATTAGTTTGTACTGCTATCCAAGATTGAGATATTGTATGCCCAGTCTATGTTTCGCTGTTACAGAGTGTAAATCCAGATTAATAAGAGAATGCCAAATTCCATTATATATCTCTCCACGGATCCTCAGTCAATACTCAAGAGAGATAGATGAACGACAGGTCATTCTGTATGCATATACGAAGAGTCTATAATACATAACACCTATTCAAATATTGTAAGGCAACAGTAATTTCCCATGGCATCCATACGTCTATACATAACCAACCTTTATCCTCATTCTATGCATATTGATCTTATTTATGTCAGTATTATCACTTATCTCCTTAATAGCAACTACTTACAAGTACAATTTAATCGGACCATATTATGTATTGTTATTCCATAGCTGTGTATACTGTTTATCATCAAGTGTCAGATGATGCTCCATATCCCAACCTTCGATACACTATGTCAAAATATGAGTCAGCAATTAGTCGTATTACATATTCTGTAGTCATTTTCCTTTACCTCTTATAAACAAAAGGAAAAATAATCTGTCAACATACTGTTCTGATTCTACCTGATTCCATCCTGCATCACTGTGTACTTTTTCATTTTCACAGGGTGCACTTGTATTTAGTTGTTCCTACATTTACTGCATTTATATTCTGACTAATTATATGGACGTACTCTATTGTTGTCTATCTTCAGTTTTCCTGATGGGTGAACTGTGATGTTCGACATTCACAACACTGTCACACTAGAATTATATATGTGTGAGTTGGTTTTTTTATTGTTTTATCCTCATCTTTTATTTATTTGTTTACCTTGAGTTATTACATCCATTTCAACTGTATATTATCAGTCTAATGAGCAACTAATCTCCATAATCATTCAACACCATCAAACACCACATCACTACGAATATTATCAGTTTATTTGGATATTCTTGTTATTGTGTACAGTTTTTGCTTTTGTTTTTATTCTCATATTGTTGTGATATTCTGTGTGTGATATACCCTATGTCGGGGTACAGTAGATCTGACGACTGTGCATTCCAGGTATAGATCCCGATCACAAACACTAGGTCCATTCGCTACTAGTATGTGTTATTGTCCTTCGATTCTTATTGTTGTTTACATGGTCCCTACTGAAGTGAAAGTGAAAAGGAGGGGATATTCGGAAATTGAAAAAATAAATAATCTGTCCGGGCAAGTAAGTGATATAAATAGACATAATTAATTGATGGAGCATTTGAACAGCTTACAATTTGGCATTTTCTATTTCGAAATTGAAATACAAATTGTAAAAGAGCTATAAAATACATTATACATCCATTTTTTATACTTTAAACAACACTATGACATATAAAAGAACCTCATGAACAACATATCTCATTTTCAGCATTCAAATCAAAACTTTGTTTATTGACATTAACTTTGTCATTCCAACTGCTGGAAAACAATACAATTCAATTGGCTGGCTACCTTTAAAAAGCCCTAGACGACTGAACCAGTCAGCCTGGCTGTTATTTGGCGTCCAAATCTTTTATAGTGTCAGCTGTTTGCCTTGAGGCATTGTCAGTTTCCATTTCTACATCCAGTGTAACAGGGGAGGAAGCATTCGTAGGGCCAGAAGAAGAAGCTAACTTCTTCTTCAACATGTTAGTAAAGCCCAAAGGTGAAGACACAGTGGGTTTATGGATTGAATAAGGAGAATTGACTGCCTCCTTGGTGGGATTAGAGCGCTTAGGCAATGCGCTAGCATTCTTCTTCGACATATAGGGCTTTATCGTAGGTGATAAAACAGAAAAGCGTCGTTTGGGTGTCGAGGAAGATATCGAGGGTTTTGATAGAGCTATGGAAGTATCAGCACTATGAGTAGTCGATAAAGGTGATCTCGAATCGTTTGTGGGTAGAGTAGGTTTATGTTTTATTTTATTGATAGTAATGATGAAGATTTATGTAATTGAGTAGGTAACTGGGTTTAAAAACAACAAAAATGAAAAATAGAGGGAAGAAAGGATGGAGTTGATACTATCGATGTTGAACTATGGATATAAAAGATTAGTGGCTATTGTTAAACTGGAGTGTGTTATGGATGTATATGATCTTCACCTCATATACGCGGGAGTCACACAGAATGGATGTATGATGAATGGATGAAGTGTTTACTGTGAGTGCACTATACATCCCAGTACTTTCCACCCTTGATTTATGAGTAGATACTATAAGTGCTAATCTTTTAAATAGGGGTTAAGAGTAAGGAGTTTATTCTGGAATTAGTAATAAGCAGTAGTTCAACGAATGATGGTAAAATATTTTTCCATATAAAGAGACAAATAATAATTTTTTCTAATTCCTTCTTTCTCTCTTTTTTCTCACTTTATATATTTGCCCATAACATAAACACTAACAAATTTCTATATTGCTTTGATAAGCGTATAGTTCTGCTATGTTATGTCAGCGATGTATGGCATGTAGCTCTCGAGGACACCTCCCCAAGTGAATTCACTGTATAGGCACTATATACATTTATTATGAGCATCCAGTCAGTTGTCCAATATCAACACATCAACAGTCAACACTATTATAAAGAAGTCCCTATGTGGAATGTCACTTTAATAAATAGACGGTCATAGGAGTGGATAATGGAGTATACAGTGGAGTACCATCAGTGGCTGTAAATATTAGAGGTGACAGTATAAGTGAAGTAGATCTAGCTAATCCATCAAAAAGAAAACATAGAATGGACATAAGAGGTTTGTTATATATGTGATTTCAACATGTTATAAAGTATAATACTGACATACACATAAAGTTATATAGTAGTGTATTGTAGTTATTTAGTAAATAAAAGACCAACAGCATATTATATCTTGATCGACTATTAGTTATTTGTTGTTGTAATAAGTGGATAGTGGATAAAATATGATGGATAATAGTGATATTGAAATATAGAGGAAGATAAAGATATTTTATATATTGATATTTGATATGGATAACTATAAGAGATATAAGGTAATGGATAAGTTATAATGCAGGCAATATAGAGCATAAAGGGGAGGGCATAGAATATTGAAGCATAGGATGAGCATATACATAGAGGGACATTGTGCTGACATCAAACAGTATTAAAAACTTCCCGATATACAACGTTCTTGGTAATATTATAGGTTGATTCAGAAGTTGGATTCTCGATGTAGACTTTTATCGAAGAAGGGGACTTGACTCTTGAAAGTGCAACATATAATTGACCGTGTGAGAAGACGGGAGAAGGAAGGTAAAGACCAACAGAATTCAATGTTTGACCTTGGGATTTATTGATAGTCATAGCAAAAGCAAGTCGGATGGGGAACTGCAGCCTTGTGAACTGTACAGGAGAATCATTAGGGTTTGAAGAGATCTTTATCCTGGGAATCAGAACAATGGCACCTATTCAACAAAGAAAATGAGGTTAGAATATTAGGATAAACTGGCAATAATTAAAGATTCTACCTATATGACTTCTAGTTACTATCTTGGCCGTGATGACTGTGCTGTGAATTCTAGAGCATATCAGCCTGGTACCATTGCATAATCCCTTGGAAGCATCGATGTTTCTGAGCAGCATAATAGGACAACCAACTTTCAGCTTAAGATGATGAGGAGGGAGACTACCAGAATTGATAGAATTTAAAAATTCCACAGGGCATCGGATACTTTCTTCATCATTCTCGACATCGTGAGTGTCAGCACTAAACAAATCAACACAGGGACCATCAAAAATGTTGATGAGATGGCTGTTGATGTTGGATACATCTATATTTTTTGGGGTCAGTATAGCTCTTCCAGTCAAAAATGCATCTTTATCTGCCATAAATTCGAAGCTAGTAAAGTCATGAAAGATAAATCGGGTAAGAGTGTTTGTGGTAGTTGCATTTCGGATCATTATTTGTTCATCAAGCTTAATATCAAATTCGCTGCTATTGAATACAGGTTCTACGCAGTCTCCAATCCTGAGCAAGTATTAAGCAAATCGATCAAGTGTATTGGATAGCATGGTATTGTTAGATATTGTCGCTTGAAGAATACGCATGTTAATAGTTAATCTCATGATCTGTACATATCTCCATAGTAGTGATCTATTGATGAATTGTTCTACAACTTCATTTCTTTTTCCTTTAGGAATATACAGGCAAGACTGGACAAAATTCCCCTCCAAATAACAACTTTTCCACCAAAGGGGACATTCTCCAAAGTAGGATCTGTGACTTTGCATATGTCTTTGAATGTTCTGTCGACTGTTTCAAGGATATTTTTGCTAATCATGGATGCTTCATCCCAAACAATGAGCTTAGTAGAACGGATCAGAAGAGTAAGAGGAGAGTTTGGCTTGATGCTGCACATAGTATGCTCATTGACAGTAAGTGGAATCTTAAATCTTGAGTGTGCAGTGGTTCCACCCTTTAACAATAACGCAGCAGTACCACTGGATGCAACAGCTAATGAAATTCCACCAAGATCTCTATTCGATCTGACATAATTCAGGAGACAGTTAAAGAGATAAGTCTTGCCAGTTCCACCTGGACCATCAACAAAAGCAATTTTTGGGGTAAAGATATCTGTAGAAGTGACCAAACCAACAATAGAATTAAACACTGATAGCTGTGATTCATTAAAGTGGAAAGATTCTATAGACTCTGAAGATGTTGATCACGGACCATTCTGGGTAAAGCCAGTTCATCTCCAGTGAGCAGTATGTCTTCTAGGCCTAAATCATTAACAGAGTTTGAGTATAAATGTAGCTACTTTATTTTTATATATCATTACCTGTATAACGATTATCAGTAGTTGGAACAACAAATTGACCGTAGTCAGAAAGGTATTGGCCATTCTTGAATAAGGTATCTTCAATATCAAGTAGAGCACAGTTGTAGATATCTTCATTGGCAGAGAACTCTGGATCATTCAGAACTGTTCGGTATCTGTGAAGATAGTCTTCGGACATGGCATCTCTATGATTCATCCAAAGTTAGAATGGCTCAGTTGGTTCACAAAATAAAAGGATAGTGGCTAAAAGACTTCTTAAAGAAACAGGCATTTGATAGACAGATGCTTCGGTCATGCATCTCTCCCATTCATCATCAGTTTGCAATAGGTTCATTGCTTTGGCTGCTTCTTTAAATGTTACATACACCGTTCCATTAACTATTCTAAGAGAATGATATCCTTCGGCACCTGGAACATGATGTAGTAATATTCTTAAATGTTACAGCTCTGATCTCCTGGGAGAAATTGAATAGATCCTTCCAATTGTAGCAATGTTTGAACTTGTTCTTGCTTTCCTAGACTTGTTAACTCTTGTCCATAAATAATGCTCGAGAAACTCAGAGTAGAGATACTGTCTCGCACTTGGATCAGATCTATTTATCTCAAACCATGCTGTCAGTGTAGTGGATCTCGGTCTCTGAGCAAGGATTTGATCAATTGTGGCATTTTCCCTAAAGTATACCGTCTGTTCATCAGGAAGGTGAATATCCAGTCTTTGATAATGAGGATATTTTTTATGCATAGAAAAAGAAAAGATTCTCCAACATGCTTCGACGGCAGAGACATAACGGGCATCTACCTTTTGATCTCATCCTGATCTTCAACTGCAACATTGGCTCGATCATGGCCTTTGTAGATATACTTGTACACATACTTGATAGAGCTGATTGTTGCACAGACTTCGACATTGATATGAGCATCATATTTTTGGCACAGGAAGGGATTGTATGGTACCACCCATCTAATTAAAAAAAGATAAGAATGAGTTATATGTGTACAACAGTTATTATATATATCGAAGAAAGTAAATTACCTATTATCAAGTGATACTGAAGCACTTTTAACCACTCTTTCTCCATCGTCTCTCCTTCTATATTCAGGATAGCTCCCACCACCTGTAGTACTTGGAGCCCTTGTTTCATTTACGAATTTCTTTGGGTATGCTTTGCTACACTTGTTTCCCTTCATACATTGAGCTGAACGATTGTATTCTTCACATGGACCATGCATCATATTTCTGGTAACTGTTAAATATAAAAGGGGGTGCAATTCTTGATCGGGTATCTCGGCACTTATAATAGAGTCATAGTCTTCAATGGTTTCAAATTTATCTTCATCGGCCAAAATGAGTAAAATATGGGCATAAGGGAGACCACGCTAAAAGATTGTTCATATCAGTTACTTGTATGTATGAATATAGAGATAGAATATTACCTTTTGATACTCAATAGTATAGATATCACCTTTTATTTTCCAAAGATCTTTTTCTGTTTAAGATCTCTTATTAATGAATTTAGCTTCATATGGAATACATGGGCACAAAGATCAGGTCTATCATTGGGTTTTTGACCATACAGTAAATTGTTTTGGATCTCGGGCCAGTTTGGATTACATCTGAATGTGATAAATAAATAGGGCTTTCCATATCTTCGAACTATACTTAGAGCATCTTGATAAAGTTGAGCCATGTGTCGGGGACCTCCCAAAAAGGAAGAAGGTAAAATAATCTTGTTTCCCAAAGTAGAAACATCAGCATCACCATTTTGAACTGCATCTTGAAGACCTTGGTAGAGCTCACACCGAAGACTTGCTTGATTCAATCTCAAGTAGGACAATCGATTTTGTTCCAGTTTTGCATACATATCTACTATATACTGGTAAAATAGGGCTCTGTAAAGATGTAAATGATGGTTGGTAAAAGGCATAGTGGGATCTAATGGTCGACGGTACATAAGATGAAAGGCATAATAGTTCATAGCTGTCACTTTGGCTTCCATAGTCATATTCATAGTTGTAATACTCCATCCGGCTTCACCCGTAGGAAACATAAGGACATATTGTAACGGATCATAGTGTTGGTTGTATTCTGATATTCTTTGTAGATTGTGAGGATTGTTATGATTATCAGTCGTTGTTCCTGTCATATGTAGAATGATATCTCTACTTGTTGGTTCACCATTCATGCCATTTCTCTCACTGGCTATTATCAATATACCAAGCTCAGAATTGTTTGTGGGGGCATTGTATCCTCTTTGATCTTGAGAAGCATCAGCTTGAAATACCATTCGCATAATCGTTTTATTGTATAATGCCTTCATTTGATAATCGGGCCATGTTCTTGAATTGTGCAACAAAAGGATTAATGCTATGCATCAAAGCTTGTAATGAATTCAAAGTACTGATATTGGTACGGGGTGCATGAGAATGTCGATGTATGATTTCTTCAGCTCCATCATACATGTATATTTGAGCAAAACATGGTGTTGATCCTGGGGAAGGTAATAAGGTACCTATTCTGTGATACACTCCTCCATGAATTCGGAAGTTATAAGCGCCTGATAGTAATTTGATTAGTATTAAAGCTCAATCACAGTATCTTTTCTAATAGATCTCTATTTCTACACCAATACTAACCTACTTGATTGTTGGCAACGGAATGATCTAAATTAACCCCTATAGAAGTAAAGCTTAAAGCGGAATTGTAGGCACGGATGTTTGATTTGAACTCTGTAGATCTGGCATCATTACCAATAAGTAATTCGGCCATTTCAGTGAGTGTAGAAGAGTGTCTCTCGCAAATGTATTTTCCTTTACCACAACACATATGAAACACGGGTGATCTTGAATTGTTAGTAGACTTTTCTTCCAACCACATCATTGCCTTGCAGTTAATACATTCAAAAGACATGTCACCAAGGTTATGTCTTTCAACATATTGAAGGTATTCAATTCTGGTAGCCACCTTGATTGTGTTCTGAGGATTGTTTGGGCATGATAAGCTTCTTGTTTGTCGATGATCACTCCGACCACAGCTCGGACCAACAGGATTAAAGTTGGCACAATTAGGATTTAGTGCAGAGGAGTGGTCTTCTTCATCACAGCTGTCACACCGTTCTATAAGCACTTCTCCTTCTTCTAGTCTTCTTCTTTGGCTCGGATAACTCATAAATATGTATACATGAGTGTTTCAGTTGAGAAAGAATGAAGTTTAATGGGTGAAATAGTAGGGGTATTTATATGATTTTGTTAGAACTAACATCATGATATTCAATCCATTTGAATATACCCTATATTTGTCTTACCAACCATGATTATACTAAATCAAGAATAAAATTCACCAAATACTCCTTCATTCATCTGGATCATACAATAGACATTACATATTCAACTAATACTCATGGTTTTTATAATTAACGAATACTATACAAAGGAATATAAACATTTTTATATAAGAGAACCCTCAAGATACAATCAGTAGTACATGTTAAGTTTCTTCCCAATGATCCTTTTACAGGTAGATGTGGGTTTGACAGAAAGATAATAATTTAATAAGGGATATAGACCGTCCATTCTGCAGAATGTAGATCTCTTTTATTTAATATAAGTTATAAATAGATATAGCAATTACATAAAATATATCCAGAATATCTGATCAATCCAAATCTAAATCTCTTGCATGTGTTTCTTTATATAGTAATCCAAAAGAAATTAACCCCAAGTAAATGGTCGAGATAGATACAATGTGAGTATTTTGCTAATAAGAGGCCGATATAGTAATCCATATTTATCACATATATCTGCTATTCAATGAAGCTTATCTGTGGTGAGGCATTATACCTCATATATACTCATATCCAATTAATCAAGTGTATCACTTACTAAATAGGCTCATTCATACAACCACCTTCTATGTATCCCTTTCTTATTTTTATTGATAAAGTATGTTGATCTTTCTGTTAGATGAATACAGCCCTATTTTACTTACTCCATAGGCTCATTCATACAACCACATTCTATGTATCCATTTCCAATCTTGCCTGATACAATATGTTGATCTATATTATTCCAGATATACATCCACATCCGATTCATCAGTGTATCACTTACTGAAAAGGCCCATTTATATAACCATCTTCTACGTATCCATTTCTATTTCTACTGACACATTATTTTGATCTGTTCTTCTCATTGTATATCTCCATATCTGATTAATCATTGTATTACATATCACATACTAAGAGCTCTTATTAATAAGATCACCTTCGAAACACCCATTGATTATTCCCATAAGATAGCCTGGTACCATAACAGATCGAAAGGTATATTTCTTATTTCCATATGAACAATGTTTATTCCCATAAGAACAGTTTGCTTCTCCGGTATCGTGTATGTATGTATCCATATTTGATTGATCCGTGGACTGTATTCTAATATATATGCTCATTAATATAAATTCCTTCCTAGTAGTCATAACTTGTACCCTTATTGCCAATAGAATGGTGGTTCCTAATCCTGTTTTAATAGTATCCTCATTTCCATTCATAGATCAAGCTGTAAAAAGAAAGTATACCTGTTTCTACATGAATATAAAAAGTTAATTAAATCCAAAGTGTAAAATAGAAGAGATGATTACCCAGGTATACTATATTAATCCGTTATTACTGAGTGAAGTGATTATCAAGTCAAATGAGGATATTGGATTTTGCTTATTCCGGTATACACTCATTTTATTATCCAAGTGCTAATACTTTGACAGTTCTATATTCCAAGTAACAGTTCAGTTATATTTCAGCTGAAGTATTACTTTCATACCTTCCATGCAGTCATCTCTTACCCGAATGTTGACCCCATCACCGCTAACTTTGAATATACCATAGTCTTGAACTGTATACTATAAATAAGCTGTTTCTTTCCAGTTTCTTTTTTATTGTTCCTTGTAAATAACTGTTTTGACTGTCATCACCCATCTATATTGTAGTATATTCATATGAATTTTCGTCTTTCATCATTCTATTCCTCTTCTCGTCTCATTCTCTGTTCTAATGTATAGAATGCAAATACACAGTACTAATTTAATCAGATGGTTGGAAATCACTGCTTATAAATTGACCTGCACCCTACTACTTATACAGTGTAGTGGTGTCACAAAAAAAAACATTTAAATGTGACTGCCTCAAAACGATTGCTAACTTTTTAATATATAAGATATAAATAGTATAAGGAAGTATGAATGATGAATAATACATAGTAAATAGAATATACAATAGAAATAGATAGAATGATGCGATATAGAATAAGATAGTACAATAGTATAGAATAATATGATCATGGATAAATATAACGATGGAAGTAGTGGTTGTACAAGGAAGAACGTTCGGGTAGAAGAAAACCAAGAGAAAAGAATATGAACATATCCAGATTATGGTAAGCATTTTCATAAGCATGGCTAACATAAAAAGTATCATTGTGTGATCTTTCTTCTTGCACGCCTATTGGCTGGTATCTTTGGCTTGAACTTTCTCTTGTTGATTCTCACAGGCACATGTGGCCACAAGGGTTCCTTATTTAGCTTCACCCCTTCAGGCACACCGACAAATTTGTAAAATCCTTAGGAGACCAAGACCAGATATAGATAATTGTATAACCAAGATACTTCTTTTTAATCCCTACTATTAAAAGGATACCTACTTAAAAAATATTTTGTAAGTACAGAAAAAGGCTATTCGGTTTGAGGTTTCTTCGATTCTGAATTTTTATTTGTAGATGGGTTTTGAGGTTTTGCTTAATTTTTGGTTATCCTGCTCATCTGCCTGTTTATTGCGTGTTTGTTGTCTATGTTCCACTTATTTTTTTATCCTCAACCAAAGCTATATATATTTTCTTTTTTTTTCCTGTTCATGTTCGTCCTTCTTTTTACTTTCACTTAATCAACCACCCTCCTTGACTTTAACTTTAATTATAACTCTTTTGTTTGTTTGTTTTTCTTTTGAATGATATTTGATTTTAAATTACGAATACCTTACTAACCAGGGCAAGTTATACTAACTACTCTATTCTCTTTAAACCTAATTCTTTAAGAAGTCTTATGTTTAGTCTTTACTGTTGATTCACTTGGAGATGTTTTCTCTGTAGCAACATTCCATACATCTCCATCATGGCATGACTCTTTCAGTGTATCCTTAGTATTATCTGATATGTCGTCGGTTAAGTATATCGACTCTGTGTGACCCCCCTGTATATAAGGTAAAGATCATAAACATTCATACCACACTCCTGTTTAACAATGACCACGACTTTTTTTTATTTATAGTTCAACATTTATAGTATCTACACATGTATCAAGAATTGAAAGTACTGGCATGTATACTGTACTCTCAGTAATCACTTCATCCATCCATAGTAGATTCACTTTGAGTGACTCCCCCGTGTATAAGGTGAAATCCATATATTTCCATAACACACATCTCTCACAATGAAAACTTCTTTCATTCATACTATATCAACTCTGTATTTATACTATATCAACTCTCTACAATGTTTCCGTGTGCTGTGTATTTATTACTTCCAAGTGATCTCTGCTCATACATCATTATATAAATACGGTGTCTACTCTGGGATGAGTGCTGATGTGTTGCATTCCTTGCTTTATTCACTTCTGATTACCACTTCATTGACCGATCACTGCTCATATGAACTGTTGGTAAGCGTATTCTGTTGTGTTTATAACTGTTTTTTCAAGGATTTTCTGCCCATACAGAAAATATACAAATAAGGTGTGTCTACTTTGAGATGAGGTCAGATGTGTTACATTCCTTGCTTCATTCACTTCCCATCACTAATCCATTGACTGATCACTGATTATACTAACTATCGGGAAGTGTGTTTTTTTGTGTTTATAACTGTTGTTCCAAGTACTGTTTGCCGCTAATACAGAAAATATATAAATAAGGTGTGTCTACTTTGAGATGAGTGCAGATGTGTTACATTCTTTGCTTCTTTCACTTCCCATCACTAATCCATTGACTGATCACTGGTCATATTAACTGTTAATGAGTGTGTCTGTTGTGTTTATAACTGTTGTTGGTAGCTGAAGTGTATAGAAGAAAAAAGAAAATGAAGGAAAGGGGAAATTTTTTTTTGCAAACCTTGCGAATATATAACAATGGCCACTACTCTTTTATATCCATAGTTCAACATCGATATTATCTACCCATGGATCAATGGAGAAATTTTTGGCATGTACACTGCTCTCTCAGTAAACACTTCACCTATCCACAGTATATCAACTCTGTGTGACTCCCCCCTATATAAGGTGAAGATCATAAACATTCATAACACACTCCAGTTTAAAAAAGACCATTACCCTTCTATATCTATTTTTCAATATCAATAGTATCTACTCATGTATCAAGGGTTGAAAGTACTAGCATGTATACTCTATTCACAGTAAACACTGCATCCATCCACAGTATATCCATTTTGTGTGACTTCCCTGTATATAAGGTAGAGATCATATACATTCATAACATATTTCAGTTCAACAGTGGTCAATACTCTTCTATATCCATAGTTGAACATCGATGGTATCTACTTATATATCAAGGTTTAAATATACTGGGTTATGTAAATCTCTCATAATAAACACTTCTTCTATTCATACTATATAAATTCTGTATTTATAGATCCCACAATGAATCCTTTATCCATTTATACTATATCAGCTCTATCATACACAATCATAACACTCTCCAGTTTAGCATTTTGAGTCGGTTTGATTATAATGATAGTGTCCTTTTATTATTTATATCTCACTGTAATCATAGCTATTATCTACATAAAAGTGTCCACTTTCAGATGAGCGCAGATGAGCTACATTCGTTGTTTCATTCACTTCTTATCTGTACGGCCTGTACTGATGTCAACTATATTCAACATCGTTGTTTTCAGTATAACTGTATATTTACAACTCGCAACTACTCTCTGCTCATAAATAAAATATATAAATAAGGTGTGTCTACTTCGAGATGAGTGCAGATGTGCTCCATTCCTTTCTTCATTCATTTCCGATCACTATTCCATTGATTGATCACTGATCATGTTAACTGTTGGTAAGTGTGTTCTGTTGTGTTTATAACTGTTGTTGGCATTTTAAGTGCACAGAAGAGAAGAGAAAATAAAAGACAAGAAAAAAATTCTTGCGAATTTATTAATTGTTTTTTTGAAGATCATAAACATCCATAACAAACTCCTGTTTAATAATGGCCACTACTCTTTCACATCCATACTTCAATATTGATAGTATCTACTCATTTATCAAGAGTTGAAAGTACTGAGATGTATACTACACTTACAATAAACACCTCATCCATCCACTATATATCAGCACTGTGTGACTTGGCAATATGCAGTGCATATCATAAACAACCATAACACGCTCCAGAATAACAATGACCACCAAAATTTTACATCAATAGCTCAGCATCGATAGTATCTACTCATATATCAAAGGTTCAAAGTGAGTTATATTCTGCACTCACAATAGACACTTCACCCATACACCATATATCAACTCTGAGCCACTTTCCCGTATATACAGTTCTGATCGTAAACATGCATAAGACACTCCAGTTTAACAATGGCCACTACTTTTCTATATCCATAGCTTAGCATCAATAGTATCCACGCATGTATCAAACGTTGAGAGTTCTGGAATGTATAATAAATTCATAGCATATTGACTATGTGTGACTCCCCCGTATATACAGTGCACATCATAAACTTCTATAACACTCCCCAGTTTAACAATGGCCACTACTCTTCTATATCTATAGTTCAACATTGATAGTATCTATTCTTGGATGAAGGGTTGAATGTACTCGGATATATAGTGCACTCACAATAAACTCTCCATCCATCTACAGTATATCCACTCTGTGTAACCTCCCTGTATATAAAGTGCTAATCATATACATCCATAACATATTCCAGCTTGACAATGACCACTACTCTCCTATATTCATAGGTAAAGATAGATAGTATGTACTCATGTATCAAAGATTGACGGTAGTGGGATGTATACTGCTCTCATAATTAACTCTTCACCCATTGATAGTATATTGACTCTGTATGACTCGGCTATATAAAGTGGAGATCTTATACATCCATAACATTCCCCAGTTTACACTATAAAAGATTTGGACGCCAAATAACAGCCAGGCTGACTGATTCAGTCGTCTTAGGGCTTTTTAAAGATAGCCAGCCAATTGAATTGTATTGTTTTCCAGCAGTTGGAATGACAAAGTTAATGTCAATAAACAAAGTTTTGATTTGAATGCTGAAAATGAGATATGTTGTTCATGAGGTTCTTTTATATATCATAGTACTGTTTAAAGTATAAAAAATGGATGTATAATGTATTTTATTGCTGTTTTACAATTTGTATTTCAATTTTGAAATAGAAAATGCCAAATTATGAGCTGTTCAAATGCTCCATCAATTAATTATGTCCATTTATATCACTGACTTGCCCGGACAGATTATTTATTTGTTTATTTTTTTTCATTTTCCGATTATCCCCTCTTTTTTACTTTTATTTCAGTAGGGACCATGTAAACAGCAAAAAGAATCTAAGGACAATAACATATACTAATAACGAATAGGCCTAGTGTCTGCGATGGGATGTATACCTCAAATGCACAGTCATCAGATATACTGTACTTCGACGTAGGGTATATCACACACAGAATATGACAACAATATGAGAATATAAACAAAAAGTAGGAACTGTACACAATAACAAGAATATTCGGAAGAACTGATAATATTCTTGGAAATGCAGAGATTGATGAGATTGAATGAATATGTAGATTAATAGAGAAGGAGAGTTTTAAGTGAAAGTGGATACCAGAAACAACACATGGTAGATAAATAGAGAATAAAGAGTGAACGGAATAACACTCATACAAATATTATTCAAGGGTGATGGTGATGAGGATGTAGAAATAGAATAGGTTATCATCAGAGTAAAAGTGGTTCAACACACAGTACATACAACTGTATCTAAGTATATTATCAGAGGATTAAGAAGAGGTACCACATATATAGCAGCCATAATATTTACAAGTACTAATAATATGCTTAGTATTACAGGAGTCGATGAGGTAGAATGAGCATATAGTTAGGATATTGAGTAGGCAAAGAGGATAGAAAGTCAAAGCGAAAAACATACAAGTGCAACCTGTGAAGATGACAAAGTACACAACGATGCAGGTTCCAATCAGATGGAATGAGCAGGGTATGCTGACGATTTTGAGTTTACAATCTGAACAAGATCAATGAATATGAGCTATAACAGTAAGTACTATATATAGATTATTTGAGTATACAATTAAAGGGCGTTGTTCTATGATTATATTTAATACAGAAATCACTTGGTCAGATCAGTCACTATATCAGGAGTAGTATAATGATCTTTATTGTCGATACGTTTATCAAAACCACACAGAAGACAATGATTCAACTCTGATTATTTATACACAAGATTAAACTGGATATAGATTGTTTATATGTAGAGAACAAGGTAGTGCATTATTATATTCTTATTGCTTTATACTCTATTTATTTTATGGTTACATACAGAAAGAGAGAGAAAAAAGGACTATATGTTTCGGAGCATACCACAATTGTTTGACATCTTGCGAGTAAAAGACTGGTATGGGGATATGACACAATGGGAATTGCTGGTAGGTGACTTGACAAGACCCACCTGCGCAGTGATCTGGAGGATGTCTATCACTCTAAATGTTGGTGCCTCACCAGGTTGACGGAGTGTAACCAAGGGAATACAATCGTCGTATATAGTGGT
This sequence comes from Pilobolus umbonatus, assembly GCA_025528865.1. Taxonomy (NCBI): domain Eukaryota; kingdom Fungi; phylum Mucoromycota; class Mucoromycetes; order Mucorales; family Pilobolaceae; genus Pilobolus; species Pilobolus umbonatus. The sequence goes on from JAIXMH010000081.1 coordinate 49,009, forward strand.
GGTATGGGTCTTGGCAACTTCAACAAAAACAAGATGGTGCTCCTGGTCAAGGTGGTAGTGTGAGAAATAGAAGAGAACGGCCCCAACATACCAAGAGGTACAATCTTTGTTGTTACGACTAAAGACAATCAATTAATACTTATTCAGTTTATTTCAATCGTCTATCAACTTACATCCTGTGACTGGAATTAAACATGACAAAGTGATTACCTCTGCGATACTCGGTCAACTTCTTTCTGTTCATCGTCGATGAATACATAGTGGAATCAATCCATGCACGACCTGCAAGTTTGATGAGGAAGTTTATGATTTGGATTTCCGGATGGTATCCATGATCGACGTAGTACTTCTCGAGTGTTTCAAGAATGGTGAAGTTACAGACAGGATAGCCAAACAGATCACGGCCATCATTATCAGTTTGCATATCATAGGGACTGTCGGGTATAGGTGACCATAGCTGAGGATAGTGCTGCAAGCCTGAAGGATGGTTAATAAAAGTGGAATCATTGTACGGTTTAGGTTCAATAATATTCACTTCATCTAAAATATCTATATTAATATTAATATAGTTTTTAATAGCCATCCGTTCGACAAGGTTGCTTGCATTCTGACCACTGTTCACCTTACTCTTGATTAGCTTGGAACGCTTACCAATCGTACGCTCAACCGGTCTGGTGCTGTATGATCGCATTGGGCCAAGACATCTAGTTATATGAGGAATGTGGAAGAGGTAATGAGTAACATAACGAATATATAAGTTCTAAAAAGAAATTTAATTATAAAAGTATAAAGTATATATTAATTTATATATTAACATTTTCTTTTTTTGTTAATTTTGTATATTTTATGTTTTTTTAGATTATTTTGTAATTTAATAATATTTTGCACCAGATCGAAATTCTGTTGTGCAACAATTTTTTTCTTTTAAAATTGATTAAAAAGCACGCTGTAAGTTTTTGTCAACTTACAACTAGGGATAAATAGAAAACTTCTTGAATTATACTAACTTGTATAAATATTTTATATTAATATATAAATTTTTGATTGTCTATGTAATGATACTCAATGGTTAACAGAAGTAAATACACTCTTCGACAACTTCTTGTCTACGATCTGTTCTCTCAGGTAATTATGCCAAATGTGAAAGTACCTATAAATATGTATACAAGTATTAATATGTGAGTTTTTTCTACTTGTAGGCTTTAAACTTACTCTTTCATCTGACAAATCATCTTCTCTGTGATCGACCACTGTAAGGCAATACTGCAACCTTTAGACAACGCAAGAAGAGCTTCAGATGCTTCCTTGGTTTTTATCAGTGGACACACAAGAGTAGGGACGGCATATAGAAGGAAATCGATGTAATCAACCATCCTAGTACCTGCTGATCGTTTGATAATATCTTCCCAGCTACCTTGGAAGGAGACTGGTATACACATTCTAGATGCAGTCAGGCACTCACCAATCTTGGCTAATTCTGAATTTGAAAGCAAGAAAGGATATCTATTAGTCGTCTTCTTACCTTCGACATCGATGTAGAGAAACTTGGAAGTGGGTGTCACAGTGATCATCTCCAACACGAGCTTGGCAACACCACCACCTATCAAATGCATTTCATCTAAACCGAAAAAAGCACCACCAGAAAAACTAGGAAGAGTACTAAAGACTGAAGACTTCTTCAATCCAAGTGTCTACATAGAATTGGTTAATCACACTGTTGTTTATGCATATGTTTAAATACTTACGGGGTCGACGTTCCTGAATTCCTCAAGTGTTCTCAATGGTCTGGTGTTATCAACAAAATACATC
>JAIXMH010000082.1:0-50534 GCA_025528865.1 Pilobolus umbonatus
CATCTGTTTACTAAGTGATCTTCTTCTTCATATAGTGTAATCAGTTTATTTTCCAAAGGCCATCAATCATCTCTTCAATAACATACTATGCTTACCATCCAAACCACATACAATATACACTGCTTCTTCTATTTATCTACCAAAACATTCAATGTCTATAGTGTTTATTATACTCCATAGTATAGATTGCATCCAATATATAGTTATTCTTTCTTTATTACTAGCCTTAGTTATTACAATCGTTTTTTCTGTTATAATAAAATCCTATTTAGTATGCTTGTATACCATAATATCCACAATAATAACGTCTATCCATCCAATGATATATGAAATGATTGCTTCTAATGATAGGCTGTAATGTACATGACTCAACCAATAACGAACCTTTGATGGTATGTGGATTAAACGCCATAAGGGACTTATCGATTTATTTTACAGCTATAATTCTGCATTATTTTTAGTTGTGGGAAATGGATCCAAACGCCTAAATTGTCCCCGGCCTGTCTATCATTCTCCGTTCCGATAGTTAATGAAAGGGCGTTAAATAAGCTAAAAGTAGCGGAAATTCTCAGAGGAATCTTTCATAGTGTAAACACACTTTTGGACAACTTTTTTCAGCGATTTGACACCTAAGGTAGTTATGCCAAATTTCAAAGTATCTAAAATAGGTATATGAGAATTAATGATAATTTTTATAGTGGTATTTCAGCTTACCCTTCCATCTCAGATATCATCTTTTCGGTTATCTCCCATTGAAGAGCAAGACTACGACCTTTAGCCAAAGCTAGAAAAGAATTGCATGCATCAGCGTCTTTTATCAATGGACATACGATGGTGGGGACGGCATATATCAGGAAGTCGATATAATCAACCATCCTAATACCTGCTGATCTTTTAATGATATCTTCCCAGCTACCTTGGAAAGTCCCGGGATAAGACATCTAGATCCAGACAGGCACTCACCAATCGTTGCTAGATCATTATTTGTCAAAAAGAAAGGATAACCATTGACGTCGACATCAAGAATCGGGAAGTGGATGTCACGGTAATCATCTCTAATACCAGTTTGGCAACACCACCACCAATGAGATGCATCTCATCTAACGCAAAGAAAGGACCACCCAAAAAACTGTCCAATTCTGCAAAAATAGAAGGTTTGTTCAATCCATTTGACTAAATAAAAAATGGTTAATCATGTTGTTTATCATCTTTATCAGCAAGGTAATTACAGAATCGCTGTCTCTATAGTCCTTCAGTCTTCTCAAGGGTGCATTTGTATCCAAAAAATACATTCCCCTGTTGTAATTTTCCGGATGCTCTCCAACAACCAAGCACAACCTACACCCATCCCAGCTGTTAGAACCAGAATGGTGCATCAACTCCTGGACACCAACTATATCATCTATATATGAACAATTAGATCGATTAAAAAAGAATTTTTTTTCAGCTTACCCGTTGCAGCCATCAAATGTACTCGAGCTCTACACACTTCTACACCTGCTCTCTTTACGACTATACCGTTTGTGGACAACGAGTGGATTTTTTGAACAAGAGGTTCGAGGAAGGAATCCAGATCACCAGGCTTGTTGGGAGCACCAAGGATTGCCAACTGGATCATGTTGGATTCTTCGTACCTATTTGATATTGTAAGTATAAAATTACTATATGAATTTAATAGGGATATTAACTATTACCTTTGAGAAAGATCAATGTTCAAAACATTCACGAGGAACATGGTGAATGTCTTGTTGCTTCCCTTCTGGGTTACGAAGCCGTCAACAAACAACATCAGGAAGATGTCGATGACACCAGGAAGAGCTCCAATTGACTCTCTGTATGCCCTCATGACTGATCCATCATGAATATCTGAGAGAACATTGTTGACATAATGCTCCCTTCGTTGGGGATATTCAAGTCCATGGCGCTTCTCATCATCAGCTAACATGCTTGCTATCTGACAACCTACAGATAACATCTTGATCGATGCTTCTGGCTTCAGCTCACCATTGACAATCTTGTACCTCCTGCTACCACAATGGTCGCATTCAGCACTCAAATTGAGATCAGCATCTTCCTTGAACAACATCCAGCCCTCCTTGCATGTATGATGCACCTTGCTTAGTATGGGTGATCTTCTGTTCAATAATCGTTCGACTACATCAATCTGAGGAACAAATCCCTGAGTGCCTATATAGAATACAAAGGTGAGTAAACAATGTAAATTTAGAATAAATAAGAACTTACCAGATTTGTTTTCTCTCAGATCTTTGATCACAGTGTTTATTACACGAGTTATTTTTCTTTGGTAACTTTGGGAAGCCTTTTCTTTGATGGCATAATCGTTTAAAAGAAGACCAATGATCTCCATATAGAAGAAGGTGTTTTTGTCCATATGGGTTGCTTCATACACTGTGGCACCACTTACATCAAATGAGTCGACATGCTCGTGGTCATCCATTTTTTGATCAATATCAACAACTAATTAGCAGTAAAGAAAGCAGTTATTAGCTATGTCTGCTTGAAAAATACAATATACACTTACAATCCTCCATAGACATATCCATGTCAATATCTCTATCAAAAGCAGCAGCAGTAACAGCAACAGCAGCAGCCTTTGCCATTTCTCTACATCTCTTAGTATTCCTTACGTGAGATGAACGCTTGGTACTACGGTCAAATGTCTTCAAGCAATAGAAAAAATTGTATGGCACGACCTTGTCATAAACAGTTCTGATTCTTTCACTGCGGGAAGTGGATTGGGAATTATCGTTGGACATGTTATGAATAGTAATTAGTATATATTAAAATATGAAGAGTGATGGATCAGTCAAATCAAACATCCTTTATATATTGTGGAGAAATCTAAATGATATCATCGAATATTACCCTTTTGATTCAACCAGCCGTAGTTTATACACCATCTTCATATGATATCATTGATAAATAACTGCGATCTATACCATATACCAACATACAATGCCTGGATATCTTTCAGCAATGACATGTTGAATAAACATCTTCATGCGCAGCTGAATATTCAGGAACTCGTGCAACATGTCGTCATTTTCGATGACGAAATTTACAAAAGAAGACAATTGGACCTTTTTTTGGTAACTGAACGTCAATGTAAAGGTATAAGTACAATAAACATATTCACCCATTTACTTTTCTGCTATTCTAACATTCTATATTTTAAAATACTATGAACAACAACAACCACAACGATAAAATGGAGAGAATGATGATGGAGATGGTTAGTACGGTACAAGTGCTTTCTAAAGAAGTTCATGATCTGAAGATTATATTGAATGAAAGATTCCCTCCAGTCCCTACTCCTTCTTCTTGTGAACCTTATGGTCAGTGACATACATATTTCTTTTATATTCCAAACTAAATGTATCAATACTATAGACAATGAAGCCAAGTTCCTTCAAGAAGTATTGGATTACACATACAATACGAACAGGCTAGGAGATAGGAATATCGAGAGTGTTACTCCTCGAGCAAGAGAACTATACCTTGCCTCAGGTGAGAAAAAGAAGAAGACACCAGGACCTACTGTTAGAATAGCTGGTGCTTTCATGGATATTCTCTCAAGCAGGTCCTACGAACTACCATACTCTGAAGCCAAAAAAATGTATGAGAAGGTTGTGGAACTCTCCAAGATTGTAAGAAGCAACATTCTTTCTAGCGGAGTACTTTGGAAAAAGGGTTGGACAAAGATGAGAAAGGCATATCAGAGATTCTACAGTCTGCAGTTAGAAACTCTTGCTAACGATAATAGTATTCCTTTATACCGTTGTAAGGAGCAGTGGGGAGCTAATCTCGTAATGGCTCAGACAATGGTGAGAGAGAGTCGCATGGACAATAAGGAAACAGCTGAAGATGTGGTTGAGAATTTGGTAATTGCTATAGTATGATTACATTGTACCTGTTACTTATTATTGTAATGTGTATATAGGATAATGATCGAGAATCTAGTCTGGACAGCTTTCTAGTGTAATGAATACACATTTATGTATGAATGAAAATATGATACTTATTTTTTATCAATTTGTAGTGAACATGACTATGATCACCATGATTCTTCTTTTGTTTCTTCTTCTGTTGGTGCGGCTGGCTCTTCATCCACCAACCCTTTTCGCATTGAAGCATATAATGATGCAAATATGGATCCTCTTTTCTACCACTCTTTTTCCTCTAGTAATAATAAACGTAAGAGACAATAGTCTGGTTTGATTGGGTAGAATAATACTTTTAGTCTCTTAATAATAGATGAAATATAGATTGAAAAAATTTTTTCTCTTCCCTTCTTCTCTAACATAATCTAAAGTCTACTGTAAATGGCTCAAATATCATAAAATAATCCATGAACATGCTTATACACTAGAGTTAATGTTGATAAAGACATCCATTTACTCTTCTACTTAACCAAGGTACTCCGTTGTTTATATATGAATAGTAATGGCTGTATATCTTAACACCTTCTATCGAAATAAAAGGAAATTCCATGAAGTCAAATGGGGTACGTAACATGATTACTTATTGATGCAATTACTCATCTAATTAAAGTGTGTTTACATAGTGATGTTCAAACTTCTTCTTTGATTCTCTCTCTGCTCTTTCTGTGTGCTGCTTCTATTTCTATATTTTGTCACTGTTTCTATACCACTCAGGGTATCAATCCTGTTTATATGCTGGTATCCATTCTTGCTCTCTGATATCTTTTGTTGCTGTACTGGTGATATGAGATGATAGGGTCGTATACTATGATGCTTATATTTATGACATCTATTAGGGATATCATTTCCACAGTGAAGGGACTTTGTGTATTGCTGGGGTATATGATCCATGTGCTGCTAAATAATCTATCTGGTAGTTATTCTTGTATGATGCCCATGTTGTGTAGGGTACTAACTTCTTCTTAATAGGTATCCACTACTAATCAAGAAAAACAATAGTAAGCTACTAGATAGAATATATACATACGGATGGATCACTTATACTCTTATCTAGATAGTCCCTGCATGCACCATTGTCTGTTATCTCTTCCATCCAGTTGTTCCCTTATGTATGGTATGATCTTTAGCCTATGTTATAACAGAACAATATATTAACTTCTATCTATTACTAGGTTATTTCTTTGATATTATAAGTGTATATGTAAGTAGTTGGTATAACACACTCATGATTCATTTACTCATATTTCTTCTGCTTGTAGTTCTATTCTCTTCAACCTCGTCTCTACTGTATATGATGGTCCTTTCTTGTGTGTGGTATGTATCTCAAAGGTTAACTAGCTTACGATGTACTTATTTTATCTTTTTTATTAGTTGTATCAACAGGAATAAAGAAGTGAAAAGTAAGTAGTTCCCTTGCATTCTATATTATCCAGTTACTAATAGTATTTCTTTATAGTATAGCATTATCGGGTCATTCTATGAAGGTCGTCATTTCCCTTGTACAGCAAATGATGTGTATTGATTCAATCGACTACAACAACCCATGCTTATTACCTCTATCCTCTCTAAAAGACAATGTTTACAATGCTTCTTATGCCTCATGGTGCACGATACATTCAATATTTAGCTCTTCAATTCAATACTGCTAACTTAGTTTAATATAATTCTTTATTCTATTTATAATAAAATACATTTGATATGCATTGCATTCAATTATAACCATAATAATATCGCCTATCCTATAATATATCTAATGAATCCATCCAATAGTAACCGTATATATGATATGAATGTATCCAATGGTAAAGCTATACATGAATCTTCTGTCCGGGTAAAAGTCACGTGATTTAAAATGGCCGAGCCGAAGTATTACCAACGGATGTTGGTACAGTCCATTAAATCGTATAGATTTTTTTTGGTTCTAGCTGTCGGAATATTACCAACCTGAGATATGCAATGTCCAAGTTTGGTAGGTCCAAATCTTTCATAGTGAATAGTATAGAATAATATGATAATGGATAAATATAGCGATGGAAGTAGTGGTTGTACAAGGAAGAATGTTCGGGTAGAAGAAAACCAAGAGAAAAAAATATGAAGGAATAGCATCATATGAAGAATATGAACATATGCAGATTATGGTAAGCATGTTCATAAGCATGGCTAACATAAAAAGTATCATTGTGTGATCTTTCTTCTTGCACGCCTATTGGCTGGTATCTTTGGCTTAAATTTTCGCTTGTTTAATCGCACAGGCACATGTGGCCACATGTGCCTGTGCGATTAAACAAGCGAAAATTTAAGCCAAAGATACCAGCAAATAAACGTGCAAAACCTTCCGACCAATTAGAATGCAGTATTACAACGATACCATATTTGACAGCTCTTCATATGAACAACTAGTAGATATCCTGACTATCCTTCTGGCTCCCTTTCATCTGATTCCTTGGTGTTAGATTCTTTTCTTATGATTATCCCATTGTTCTATCATATTACTTTCATATTATTTTCTATCGTATATTCTATTCACTATGTATTATTCATCACTCATACTTCCTTATACTATTTATATTCTCTATCATATTCTATCCCTTAATTCCTCTATGTAAACATCATGTTATATTCATATCTCAAAAACATATAAATATGCAATTTCATTGCATAGGAAATAAACTTCATCTTATCTTTACTATAAACTTCACTTTACGTGTATTCTTTTAATTGCTATTAAAAGAAGTATCTTGGTTATACAATTATCTATATTTGGTCCTGGTCTACTAAGGAGTTTACAAAAATGTCGATTACCAAAATCCCTACCACTATGAGCCTGGTCCACTTTTCCCTCACGTGCCTGTACGAACCAATAAGCGTAGATTCAAACCACAGATTCCAGCCAATAAAAGAGCAAGACGCAAGATAGCACAATGATACTCTTTATAGCAACGGTCCTTATGAATTGTCTTCTAGAATCCTCAATCCTTAGTACTCCTGATAATCTGATGCTTTCCAGTAGCTCCTATTTTCATTTGATTCTTCCATACTCTCTTCTATATTATCACGACTATATTCTATTGTTTACTTTCATATTATTATCATATTATTTTTCCTTATATATCTATTCTAGCTACTTCCATTCATCCTACTTCTATTCTTTATATGTTATTATCTCACACTGTATTATTAATTATTCTATGCAAAATCATGCTACATCTTATACTCCAATCATATAAATATGCATTGAAATGCATAGAAATTAACATCATCTTTTAACCCTCAAATTACTTTTATCATTCAGTTTGGTTCTTTGATCCATCATCAAAGAAGTATCTATTGAAGCCTCTTGTATCAGAATCTGTATAACATTATAAGCTTAATCCACTTAGGATTTAGCAAAAATGTCAGTGTCCCAAGTACACAGCCATCGGATATGGAATTATTGTCACAATACTATGAACGCCCCAAGAAGTATGAAAGGAAGTTCACACCTATAAAACCAATCAACCAGAAGAGATCACGCCCCAAGCTGAATTGTATACTCCAACACGCCTGCCTACATGATAATCACTATTGGTAATATTCCCATTGTCTAATGATCAAGTCATGCCGCTCTTATCTACACGTTCAAAGTTACCATCATACAATACACTATTCCTATCAGTAGTCTTAGTAGTCACTATGAAAGATTTGGACCTACCAAACTTGGCCATTGCATATCTCAGGTTGGTAATATTCCGACAGCTAGAACCAAAAAAAATCTATACGATTTAATGGACTGTACCAACATCCGTTGGTAATACTTCGGCTCGACCATTTTAAATCACGTGACTTTTACCCGGACAGAAGATTCATGTATAGCTTTACCATTGGATACATTCATATCATACATACGGTTACTATTGGATGGATTTATTAGATATATTATAGGATAGACGATATTATTATGGCTATAATTGAATGCAATGCATATTACATGTATTTTATTATGACTAGAATAAAGAATTGTATTGAACTAAGCTATGAGTATTGATCGGGAGGGCTGGTTGGTCCATTTGTTGATTCACCATGAAGTAGAAAAGCATTGTAAACATTGTACGTTGAGATAGATCGAGAGAGTAAGCATTGTATGTTGGATGGGATAGAGATGGTAAGCAGTGTACGTTGTGACAGAAAAAAATAATGGTATTCATTAAGCTGTATTGATTATACTATATGATAAAAAAGTTCTGTCACTAAACAGCATATACAGCCAACACGGCAGCTACTTACATCTACTTCTTTTAGTCATTGTTCTCCAACTAATAAAAAGAACCCAATTAGTATGCTGTATACCAGATAACATATAGAATACATACCACTTACAAGAAAGTATCACATACAGTAATTAGTTGGGTTAGATAGCATAGAACTAAAGATAGAAATAGTATGAGTAATTGTATTGTTTTATGTTATTTCGAGTACTTACATATGTAATACATAACAGAAGATAGAGCACCTATTAGCAAGGGGAAGTTAATGTCATGTATTGTTATGACATAGAGTAAATGACATACCATACACAAGATATTCAGTAGATGATAGAGGTAGAGGTACTGTTGCTGGGCTGTTAATGGAAGCACTATCAATAGATAAGAGTATAAGTATTGATTTCGTTATATGTTGTATCAGTTACTTACAACTTCTTGATACAAGTAAGATATCTAATAAGAGAAATTCAGTTTACTACACAACATGGGCATCATACAATAATAAGTACCAGACTGAATATACAGCAACATCTAGTCATACATCATATAAGACAACACAAGGTACTTTATCGTAGAGAGTATCACTGATAAATAATAGAAATATGAGTATGATAATAAGTGATTACTCTTGGGTATATTACGTATACACTTTGACCAAAACACCATAAGACAAGCAACATAGATAGCAGAATACAGACAACCCTTAGACCAAAACTGAGTAACAGCCGTACCAGAAGATAAAGCATCATGGATAATCAAAAAGAGCACTCCCAGATAGATAACCAATAAAAAGAATACACTAGTAGAAGAATAAAGGATACATCATAAAGAGAGATAAGGAAAGCCAAACTATGAGTATTCAGAGAGACACCAGAGGGAATGATAGTAACAGTCAGAAAGAGTATATATTGATATTGGTAGATAGAAGTAGTGTACCTTCTTTGACTACATATTATAGTCTCTATCTATACTATTTATGAGTACATTTTATAATAGTACTTATTCAGACTATTTGTTACCTACATTTCTGTCATGTGGAAGATGAAGGTCATTACCTTCTTTCCATCTACTGCACAGATGCCTTTATTACAGTATTTTATTATATTCATGAATAGTCATTATAGATAAAGGAAAGAAAGAGAAGATGGGAAAGAAAAGAATAAAAAAAAACTTACAAGGGTGGTATTATTATACTCCGTCCCAAAAGCATCTATTTTTATATTGAAGCGTATCATGTGTGGTGAGTTCAAGGTATTACTCACTTGAAGGCAATCAAGCATGATGAAGATAACATATAACAGTGCTAAAATAGTATTACCAAGCACTATGTAAAATCTCATATATTCAGTCAGCCATCAACAGCTTCCTCGCTTTATAAATACATCCAAGTGAAACAGCAATCTCATTAAACAAGCCTATCCAGGTTACATACAGATAAAAAATTAAAATGAAGCACCTCAGCAGGTTATTATAATCCCCAAAGATTATTGAATACCAACACTTGGTCTCTATCAATCCCAATAAGTTATATATATGGTCAGCTCTAAAAGAACAACCCCTTATATCTCAGATAAATAATGTACATAGTCCACAATTAAAGTATCCATTCAATACAAACTGTAGTATTCCAAACCAAGATTCAAATGATAGTTATCAAGTCGACAATTAACAGGATGTATACTGATAAGGTGTACCTGGAGTGCCCATTATGATATTGTATGTTCAGTTCAAATATTGGTGATGCTCGGTGGTGATCCATTTTGATCGTCGTGTACCAGAGGGTGAAGTCAATATTAGATCTATTATCTTCAATCGGTATTAGTAAGATAGACAGGCATAAACTGGTTTTCATCATCCATATCATTAGTTTGTACTGCTATCCAAGATTGAGATATTGTATGCCCAGTCTATGTTTCGCTGTTAACGAGTGTGAATCCAGATTAATTAGAGTATGCCAAATTCCATTATATATCTCTCCACGGATACTCAGTCAATACTCAAGAGAGATAGATGAACGACAGGTCATTCTGTATGCATATACGAAGAGTCTATAATACATAACACCGATTCAAATATTGTAAGGCAACAGTAATTTCCCATGGCATCCATACTTCTATACATAACCAACCTTTATCCTCATTCTATGCATATTGATCTTATTTATGTCAGTATTATCACTTATCCCCTAATAGCAACTACTTACAAGTACAATTTAATCGGACCATATTATGTATTGTTATTCCATAGCTGTATATACTGTTTATCAACGAGTGTTTGATAATGCTTTATATGCCAACCTTCGCTACACTATGTCAAAATATGTGTCAGCAATTACTCGTGTTAGATATTCTGTAGTTATTTTTTTTTACCTCATAAACAGAAGAGAGAATAGTCGGTCAACATGTCCTCATTCCACCTGATCCCATCCTGCATCACTGTGTACTTTATCATCTTCAAAGGGTGCACCTGTATTTAGTTGTTCCTACTTGCACTGCATTCATACTCTGACTAATTATATCGACGTACTCTATCGTTGTCTATGTTCAGTTCTCCTGATAAGTGAACTGTGATGTTCGACATTCCCATCACTGACACCGTAGAATTCTAAATATGTGTGTGAGAGTTTGTTTATCTATTTTTATTTTTAACCTTTTCTTTTTTATTATTTTTTTGTTTTGTATTTACTATATATTTACCCTGAGTTGATACATATATCCACTTCCACTGTATGTTCCCAGTCTACTGAACAACTGATCTCCACACTCATTCAACCCCATCAGACACTGCATCACTAAAAATACTCTCAGTATTTATGTATATTATGGATGCTGTATACAGTTCATACATCTTTTAGACTTCTCATATTGTTACAACATATATCCATTAAACCATCTGCTCGACTGCTGCTGTCCCAATGACTGCGCATTCTACTTCTACATTCCCCATCATCAACACCCTGGTATAATATTTGTATCAGTGTTTATTTTGCTTCTTCTTTATTCTCTATTTATCTACCTTGTCTTGTTTCCGGTATCCACTTTCACTTTACACCCTCTGTATATATTAATCTACATACTCAATTAACTTCATCTACCACTGCATTACCAAGAATATTGTCAGTATTTATGAATATCTTTATTATTGTATACAGTTCTTACTTTTTGTTTATATTCTCATATTGTTGTCGTATTCTGTATAATATACTGTATGTTCAAGTATTTTAGAACTAATGACTGTGCATTCCAGGTATAGATCCACATAACAGACACCAAGCATATTCGTTATTAGTATGTGTTATTGTCGTTTACATGGTCCCTACTAAAGTGAAAGTGAAAAAGAGGGGATATTCGGAAAATGAAAAAAATAAAGAAATAAATAATCTGTCCGGGCAAGTTAATGATATAAATAGACAGAATAAATTGATGGAGCATTTGAACAGCTCACAATTTGGCATTTTCTATTTCGAAATTGAAATACAAATTGTAAAAGAGCTATAAAGTACATTATACATCCTTTTTTTATACTTTAAACAGTACCAAGACATATTAAAGAACCTCATTAACAACATATCTCACTTTCAGCATTCGAATCAAACCTTCGTGTATTGACATTAACTTTGGCATTCCAACTGCTTATAAGCAGTACGATTCGATTGGCTAGCTAGCTTTTAAAAACACTATTTCCAACCGAATATTGGTTCAGGCCATTCTCGTAGGTCCAAATCTTTCATAGTGGTCATGATGCATCTTATTGTTATTACTCAGCATTATATAATCTGTACCATCTTATATTTAGTCATATTCCCATAGCACAAACCCCATTATATCTAGTTAACTTATATCTTAGAAAAACATATAAATATATCACAATTATTATTCAATAAACATTATTCTTTATCAACTTAATAACTATCTCTCTCTTAGTTTTACTACTAAGTATTTGGGTAAATTCCTTGTTACTGTCTGTTTCGTAATTAGATACCTGATTTACAAAGCTATCAATGCTCGTTTAGCTCAGTTGGTTAGAGCGTGGTGCTAATAACGCCAAGGTCACAGGTTCGACCCCTGTAATGAGCACATATCTTCCGCTATCTTATATACTAAAAGGTTAGCACTTTTTTGAGGCAGTCACATTTAAATGTTTTTTTTCGTGACATTGTCACCTTTTTTAATAGGTGGTTATAAGTTTTGTATGTAAGGTACTTGTTATTTAAGTGGTAGGTAAAAACATATAAATACCCATCATCTTTTATTCAATAAAATAGATATATATTTTTTATCTACACTATAGAGGATTTGGATGCCAAATAACAGCCAGGCTGACTGGTTCAGTCGTCTTAGGGCTTTTTAAAGGTAGCCAGACAATTGAATTGTATTTTTTTCCAGCAGTTGAAATGAAAAAGTTAATATCAATAAACGAAGTTTTGATTCGAATGCTGAAAATGAGATATGTTGTTCATGAGGTTCTGTTATATGTCATAGTACTGTTTAAAGTATAAAAAATCGATGTATAATATATTTTATAGCTGTTTTACAATTTGTATTTCAATTTCGAAATAGAAAATGCTAAATTATGAGCTGTTCAAATGCTCCATCAATTAATTATGTCAATTTATATCACTAACCTGCCCTGACATAATTATTTATTTTTTCAATTTCCGAATATCCCCTCCTTTTCACTTTCACTTCAGTAGGGACCATGTAAACAACAACAAGAATCAAGGGACAGTAGCACATACTAATAACAAATATATTTAGTGAAAGGGATGGGGATCTATACCTGGAATGCACAGTCATCAGATCTACAGCACTTCGACAAAGAGTATATCACACACAGAATATGACAGCAATATGAGAATATAAACAAAAGTAAGAGCCGTATACAATAACAAGAATATTTAAATAAACTGATAATATTCATAGTGAAGTAGTGTTTGATGGTGTTGAGTGAGTATGGAGTGCAGTTGTTCATAAGACTGATAATATACAGTTGAAATGGATATATGTAATAACTCAACACTATAAAAGATTTGGACGCCAAATAACAGCCAGGCTGACTGGTTCAGTCGTCTTAGGGCTTTTCAAAGGTAGCCAGCCAATTGAATTGTATTGTTTTTCAGCAGTTGAAATGACAAAGTTAATGTCAATAAACGAAGTTTTGATTCGAATGCTGAAAATGAGATATGTTGTTCATGAGGTTCTTTTATATGTCATAGTACTGTTTAAAGTATAAAAAATGGATGTATAATGTATTTTATAGCTCTTTTACAATTTGTATTTCAATTTCGAAATAGAAAATGCCAAATTGTGAGCTGTTCTAATGCTCCATCAATTTATTATGTCCATTTATATCACTAACTTGCCCGGACAGATTATTTATTTTTTCAATTTCCGAATATCCCCTCTTTTTCACTTTCACTTCAGTAGGGACCATTTAAACAACAATAAGAATCGAAGGACAATAACATATACTAGTAACGAATAGACCTAGTGCCTGTGATGGGGATGTATACATGGAATGCACAGTCATCAGATATACTGTACTTCGACGTAGGGTATATCACACACAGAATATGACAACAATATGAGAATATAAACAAAAAGTAAGAACTGTACACAATAACAATAATATTCAGATGAGCTGATAATATCCATAGTGATGTGGTGTCTGATGGTGTTGAATGAGTATGGAGAGCAGTTGTTCATTAGACTGATAAGATACAGTTGAAATGGATATATGTAATAACTCAAGGTAAACAAATAGATAAAAGATGAGGATAAAACAATAAATAAACCAAATCACACATATATAATTCTAGTGTGCCAGTGTTGGGAATGTCGAACATCACAGTTCACCCATCAGGAGAGCTGACCATAGACAACGATGGAGTACGTCGATATAATTAGTCAGAGTGTGAATGCAGTTAATGTAGGAACAACTAAATACAAGTGCACCCTGTAAAGATCAAAAAGTACACAGTGATGCAGGATGGAATCAGGTGGAATGAGGACAGTATGTTGTTTATATGAGGTATATTAAAATAACAACAGAATATTTAATACGATTAATTGCTGACTCATATGTTGACATAGTATATCGAAGGTTGGGATATAGAGCATTATCAGACACTTGTTGATAAACAGTATAAACAGCTATGGAATAACAGTACATAATATGGTGCGATTAAACTTTACTTGTAAGTAATGGCTATTAAGGCAGATAAGTGATAGTACTGATGTAAATAAGATCAATGTGCATAGAATGTGGATAAAGACTGGTTATCTATAGAGGTATGGATACCATATGAAATTACTGTTGCCTTACAATATTTGAGCCAGTGTTATATATACTCTTCGTATACACATACAAAATAGCCTGTTATTCATCTATCTCTCTTGAGTGTTGTCTGAGGATCATGGAAAGATATATAATGTAATTTGGCATACTATAATTAATCTGGATTCACACCCTGTAACAGCAAAACGTAGACTGGGCATGCAATTTCTCACCCTTGAATAGCAGTACAACTTAATGGTATGGATGATGAAAACCTGTTTATGCCCGTCTATCTTTCAAATACTGATTAATGATAATAGATCTAATATTGACTTCACACTCTGATACACGATGATCGAAATGGATTACCATTGAGCAACACCAATAATTGACCTGAACATACAATATCATAATGGGCACTCGCGGTACACCTTATCAGTATACATGCTGTTACTTGTCGACTTGATAGCTATCTTCTGAATCTTCGTTGAGCATACTAGAGTTTGTATTGGATAGACACTTTGATTGTGGACTGTGTACATCATTCATCTGAGACAGAAGGGGTTGTTCTTTTAGAGCTGATCATATATATAACTGATTGGGATTGATAGAGTCCAAGTGATGGTATTGTTGTAGAATAGGAACTAGTCAGGAGTTAAGCATATACAAATAGTATGTACTCCGGCGTATATTGATAAATAAGGATATTAAGTGTGACAGCATGTCTACTGATCACAAACAATAAGTGATAATCCATAATTCTTATACATCTCCATACTGGCTTTATATTTACCTCAACCAAGTGAGTTGATAACTCCTATACTTCTATATCAGTTACGGGATTCATTCTTAATTATAGTGAATCAATAACCATGACCAATGATCTAAATTCTCCCACACATCCTGTACTCGCTTATCCTCCATTATCTATAGGTTCATTTCACAGTTACTTATCCATAAGCCATCTTAAAGAACATGTGGAATCATCTGTCATGTCCTTGTCGCTTATTCAAACAAGACAAGGAAACATATAAATACAACAATCAATCTCAAGAGATTAAACGGGGTCTTTTCCTGACAGAAGATACTTTTATTATTACCTTTATTCTCACAATAAATACTAGTCTCAAAAAGTATTCCTTCCTGTCTCTATTATCTATTTCATACATTTATACTCTTTATTAAATCCCATTATATCTCAGGTATTCAACAATCTGTGGGATTCCAATAAGTTACTGAGGTGCTTTATTCTAAATTTTTACCTGTATATAGCCTGGATAGGCATGTTTAGTGAGATTGCTGCATCACTTGGATGTATTTCCAAAGCGAGGAAGCTATTGAAGGCTGACTAAATATATAAGCATAGTGCTTGGTAATACTATTTTAGCACAGTTATATGCTATCTTTATTTTGCTTGATTTCCTTTAAGTGAGAAATACCTTGAACTCACCACACATGATACTATTCAATATACAAATAGATGCTTTTGGGACGGAGTATAATAATACTACCATTGTAAAGTTCTTTTTTATTCTTTTTTTTTCCATCTTCTCTTTCTTTTGTTTATCTATTAATAACTGTTCTTGAATATAATAAAGACTGTAATTAAGACACATAGAAAGTAGATGGAAAGAAGGTAATGACCTTCATCTTCGACATAACAGAAGTATAGGTAACAAATACTCTGAATCAGTACTATGATAAAATGTACTCATAAATAGTATAGATAGAGACCCTTCTTTGTAGTCAAAGAAGGTGCACTACTTCTATCTACCAAGATCAGTATATACACTTTCTGACTGTTACTCTAATTCAATCTGGTGGCTCTCTAAATATTTATAGTTTGGCTTCCCTTACCTCATTTTGTGATGTATTCTTTATTCTTCTACTAGCGTATTCTATTTATTGGCTATCTATCTGGTCCTCTTTTTGACTATTTATGATTCATATATTCTGGTATATCTGTTACTCAGTTCTAGTCTAAGGGTTTTCCGTATTCTGCTATCTATGTTGCTTGTCTTATGGTGTTTTCGGGCAAAGTGTACACGTAATATACACAAGAGTAATCCTTTATTATCATACTCATACTTCTATTATCTATCAGTGATACTCTCTACGATAAAGTAATCTTGTGTGGTCTTCTATGATGTATGACTTGGTGTTGCTGTATAAACAATCGGTAGTTATGATTGTATAATACCCATGTTGTATAGTAGACTGACCATATCTTATTAGATATCTTACTTGTTATCAAGAAGTTGTAAGTAACTGATACAACATATAACTAACTTAGTACTTACACTCTTATTTATTGGAGTACTTCCATTAACAGCCCAGCGAAAATACATCTACCTTGATCATCAACTGGATATCTCATGTATGGTATGAACTTTACTTCATGTCATAACAATACATGACATTAACTTCCCTTTGGTGATAGGTGTTCTAACTTTTGTTATGAGATACATATGTAAGTACTTGAAATAACATACTGATAATACAACTAGTCATACTATTTCTATATTTTGTTCTATGCTATCTAACCCAAGTAATTACTGTATGTGATGCTTTCCTGTTAGTAGTATATATCCTATATGTTGTCTGGTATACAAAATACTAACTGGGTTCTGTCCATTAGATGGATAACTATAGCTAAAAAGGAGTAGATGTAAGTAGTTGCCGTGTTGTCTATATATGCTGTTTACTAATACAACTTCTTTATGATAAAGTATAATTAACACAGCTTAATGAATACCTTTATTTCTCTTTGTCACAATGTACACTGCTTACCATCTCTATCCAATCCAACATACAATGCTTAATCTCTAGATCTTTCTGAACATACAATGTTTACAATGCTTCTTATAATTTTGGTATTTTAATAAATGGAATAACCAGCCCTCTGATCAATACTCATAACTTATTTTCATAAAATTCTTCATTCTATTCATAATAAAATACTTTTGATATGCATTGCATTCAATTATAACCATAATAATATCTTTTATCCTTTCATATATCTAATGAATCCATCCAATAGTAACTGTATCTATGAGATGTATGTATCCAATAGTAACTGTATGTATTAGATGAATGTATCCAATGGTAAAGCAATACATGAATCTTCTGTACGGTCAAAAGTCACGGGACCCCACCAATAGAAAGACTTATCTCTCACCGAAGAAAGTAGGATGTTTTTTGGTTTTTAGGGGAGACGATGCTCCGTTTATTTAAAGTCTGTAACACATGTAAAGAGGTGGAACGGACTGGGTATAAAATAATAATAAAATAAAAGAAAAATTGAGAAATGAATAACTAGTACCTAGTTAAGTTAAAGAGTTTTCAGCATACAACTGAGCAAGCAGTTTAAGAGCAGAGTGATAGACAACAACTGGAAGAAACGGCTTATCATCAAATACAAGTCGCCAATGAGCAGACCATATGGCCTGAACACCACAAGCAAAGAGAGGGTAAAGACGAGGATTGTATCCTTTGAGATGGAATAGCTGAATGAGGAAAGATTCCAACTGATCATTGGTTATGTTGGGAGAAAAGTATTCAGCAAATATACTCTTCCAGATAGTATTTAGGGAAGGACAGGTGAACATGAAGTGATGGAAGGTTTCAACTTGACTATCACCTTGAGTTAAACAACGAGGACAGTGTGAAGATATATGCAATGGGGGGTTCAACCGACGAAGTAGAGATCGAACAGGTATTTTCTGATGAAGTGTACGATATAGGATAGTGCGAGCAGGTAACAGAATAGGTAATGTCCGGAATACAGTCCACAAAGAAGAATCGAGAGGTGGGGCAACTGTAAGAGCAGGTGATATTAATGCTTTGTATTCTTGAATAGATCCACGATTAATTGGAGAAGGGGGAAAGAGTGATGATCGATCAGCTAGCAAGGGTGTTGATGAAAGATAAGATCGAACAAAAGGTAGCAGAACACTTGGATCATCGTATGGTAGTTGCAGATCAATTCTAGGAGCAGGGCGAAAGAGAGCGAAGAAAAAAGGTTGAAGAATGAGTTTACGAGAAAGCAGCCATCTAATAACTTGTTTAGCAGTGTTAGGAAATGAGTTAAATTCACCAGAAGTACGAAGGCGGACTATCTGTAGTTCTGGATCGTGGTAAAACACATGGAATCCTAGGAGTTTTTTAATACCAGGATGATGCTTAAAAAGAGAGATAGGATCCACAAAAGTAGTCAAAGAGGGAGAGCCCTCAGGAAGAGAGTGAACGATTAGTGCTGTCAATGGAAGTCCGAAACATGTTTCTGCTGTAGTATGGCAGTTATCAAATTTACGAGGAATAGCATCCATGGCTCGAAAGATGTTGGTAAACATCGAAAGAGAGGAGGTATATGTTCTGTTTGTAGACCACAGAGAAGACCGGCATTCAGGAAACAGCAATGACCATCGGTATGAAGGGAATTGACTAGATGAATATAGCCAATGAAGAGTTGCTTTTGAGAATTGTTTTACCTACCATTAAATTCTATAATTAACTTTTTTATTGAAATTTATGTCTATACTACACTTTTAAGGAATACTTGGATGACAGAAGCTTGATATACTATTGAATATTGTAAAAATTTTAAATGATATTTAACTTTCAATTTTTATTCTAAAAATTAAATTTTGTTTTAATATATAGTCATCTTATTTTTTTAGTTAGATATTAAAGGATTCTCTTTAGATATGGCAAAGAATGGCAGGAGATAGAAGAAAAGCAAGTGTCTGATGCCAAAAGTGGCCTCAACCATCGCCATTGTAATGCATTCGGCTGGAGAAAAGAATTGATAACACCTAAACCACCATGAGTTCGAGGTCGAGTCAGCATATCAAAACGAATGAGGGGAAATATTCTGTGGTTAATAAACTTGGAACTAATACTACGAATAGCTGCAAGCTGAGATAAGGTGAAAGAAAACAAGCGCATGACATGCCACAGACGGGAGAGAATCAGAGTGTTGAGAACAGTTGCACGTCCCCGAACAGAGAGATTGCGTTGTGAGTGTATTTGACAGGATTGTCGCATAGTATAAAGTAGTTGGCTAACATATAGATTCTTTTGCTGCATAGATGAAAAAATAGGGTAACCAAGATAGATGAGGGCAGATGGTGAATGACGATCGTGCCAAGTGGTGATGTCTTTTAAGGAGAGGAATGATTGCCAAGCTGGATGAGGTAAGCCTGACAATGACAGAACATTGGTTTTGGATAAGTTCAGTTTAGCGTTGGATGCCTTCTGATATACATCTATCCAATTTTCTAGGCAAAAGAAGTCATTTTGGTTCCTAAGAAACACAATAGTATCATCTGCGTATGCAAGGACTTTGATGGGGAGAATTGAGGGCCGAAATGATTGTGGAATTACATTTTGTACTATAGATAATTGACTGAAAGGTGTAGACAATGTACGGATTGAAGAAGAGAGTCGAAAGCTATGGGGTGAGGTGCTTGTCTCATGGTAGAAATCGAAACCAGTGAAATGAGAATCTTGTTGGACAGTACGGAGGAAAGGATCAAATGCTATATTAAACAGAAGAGGACTCAAAGGGTCATCTTGACGAAGACCACGCTGTTGGAGAACAGGTTCAGGGGTAATGTGTCCATTTATGTTAATTGAGATTTCTGTATTGAAGAACAGGCTAGTGATAGACGACACAACTTGGTTTGGGATTCCAAGTTTAAGCATAACTTTGCGAAGGTAATCTGGGTGAAAACGGTCATAAGCTTTCTCTTGGTCGAGAAGAAGACCGATGGTAGAAGATTGTTGTTTAGTCGCTATGAACTGGATAATATTGACCATCTGACAATTCTCAGCAATAAAGCGACCAGGCATGAACCCAAGCTGAGTTGAAGATATACATTTGGATATAAAAGGCATCAGTCTAGCGTTAAGAAGTCGTGTAAATACTTTTGCATCTGTGTTGATCAGTGATATTGGACGCCAATTCCGAAGATTAGCTAAATCACCTTTCTTTGGAAGTAAAGCCATTGAAGTTTTATTCCAGCTTATAGGAAATATTGATCGAAGAAGAGCATCGTTGTAGACTTTGACAGCAGTATCAGCCGTTTCAGGATGATTCAAAAGAATAGATAATATCTCATACGGAATACCATCAGTTCCTGGGCTACTATGACGAGGAGATCGTTTGGTACCAGATATAATATCCACAATGTCAAACTTCTTTAGAATAGCAGGATGAGAGGATGCAGTTAAGAGACTAGACTCCGGGATAGAAGAACATAATATATCAACGCTATGGCTATCTATATCAGTAGGGGTATACAGATCAGAGTAGAAAGCACAAGCTGTAGATTGTAGGTCGGGTGTAGAGGTACATATCTCAGATGTAACAGGGTGTAGAAAAGATTCAATATTACGCTTAACCGCACGAGATGTGATTGAACGCTTCAGGTATCCAGCAGATTTCTCCCCATTCTCTCTCCAGTGTTTCCCAGCCCGAAGAATGTCATTCTGGGCTATTTCATTTTGGAGGGATCCAATCAATTTCTCAAGAAGAAGAAGTTTATCCGAGACTATTGATCGATTGCCATGGCATTTTCGAAAAAGCTTATTTCTTGAACGTTGAAATCGAAGAAGTGCACGATTGCGGTAGGATGCTGCCCGGCGACCAATTGTTCTAGCTACCTTTCTGACTATATTCTTGATCGCATCCCATTGAACTTGGGGAGATGAAGAAGACTCAGTTAGCTCACTGTGATACCAGTCTAGCTGCTTATATAGTTCATTGACAAAGTAAGGGTTCTTGGCTAGTGCTGGATTTGCTCTCCATAATCCATGGCCCTGACAATTATTAGTGAAATGAAAAGATACCGTGAGAATAGCATGATCAGTCCAGTTCGAGTTAATAAATTCAGCACTACAACGATGTAGATGTTGATGTAGATCCGAAGAAGTGTATATATAGTCAATTAACGATGAAGAGTTGCCACTACGATAAATAGGAACATCATTAACTGAGCTCAAGAAAAAGGAATTAACAAGCATATGACACCACAATGAACGTGAGCAAGATGGATCAGGAGAAGGAGAACTGGTGAAATCAGAAACATGCAAGTTGAAGTCACCCAATATCAACATGTTCAAATTGGACGAGGGACCATCCATTTGAAAATGAGGAAGTTGAAGTAAGTTCTGATAAAATTGCGGTCGGTCAGTAGGCTGGGCAGGACCGTAAATGTTAACGAGAGTGATGGGTTTGAAAAGGTTGTTGATGTGTGATAATGTGCATATTATGACTCGTTGGTCAATGGTAATTAAAATAGGAGTAAGTAGCATAGAAGGGTTCATAGATAAAATACCACAGTGTTTAGTCCAGATAGAGGAATGACATTGTAGTTGCATATCGAGGGAGGTTTGAATTGACGGTGAGTTGGCATGGGTTTCTTGGAGTGACATAATATCGAGCTCAAGTAAACGTAGATAGCGAATAAAGCCTCTTTGCAAATCAGGATTACCTGTTTTGACGAGACTTCTACAATTTAGTGAACATAACTTCAGTGAAGAAAATAAAGGAGTGGATGGTTCATAAGGAGTTGATAAATCGATATCATCATAAATACTCATCTATTGAGTATTGGCTGGTTCACCATCAGCTTGGTCCATATCGAGGTCATAATTGTCATTAGAGGCTTGGAAATTGGCAGCCAATTTCTCCATAACCTTTTCTGAAGAGTTCTTATTGATGGGAGTAGGGCGAGAAGTGTGATCAGACAAGAAGCTGTCATATTGTTCCTGATATATCCAAGATTGACTCAGGAAAGAACGAGCAGCAGCAAAACAAACAGGTTGTCGCAGTCGATGGAGAACCTTCAACAGCCTATTCTGATGAAGGGCCAAAGCGATCTGTTGACGAATACACTTAGAATCATTAGCAAAACTAGGATCCTTAAGAATAGATTCAGCAGTAGGATCAAAATTGTCAATTAGAGCAATACCGTATTTGGCAAGGATAGAAGTGGCATTACTAACAAAATCGTTGTGAACCAAAACACCAACAATTCCATTGGTAGGATAGCAAATGTCGAGAACACGGTGAGACGGTAATCCCAATGTAGACAAAGTCTTACGTGTCTCAGAAGGACGACTCTTTACTCGGATGGGCATGTATAGGTAAGTAAATCCTTGATCATCTGAAGGAGGGAGAAACTGACGAGCCAAAGAAACACGTTTACGTGTAATGTTTCTTTTAGCAGGACGACGATTGGGAGGAGGGATATGTGCAGCTGCACGTGCAGCACACTATGAAAGATTTGGACGGACGAGATCTGCCTGAACTGATATTTGATCCGTCCAATCCTTTTTAAAAGGTAGCCATCCAATCGAATTGGAGTGTTTTTGAGAGGTTGGAATGCCAAAGTTAATGTTAATACACGAAGGTACGATTCAAATGCTGAAAGTGAGATATGTTGTTCATGAGGTTCTTTTATATGTCATAGTACCGGTTAAAGTATAAACAAAAGATGTATAATGTACTTTACAGCTCTTCTACAATTTGTATTTCAATTTCGAAATAAAATGCCAAATTGTGAGCTGTTCAAATGCTCCATCAATTTATTATGTCCATTTATATCACTAACTTGCCCGGACAGATTATTTATTTTTTATTTATTTGTTTATTTTTTTTAATTTTCCGAACATCCCCTCTTTTCCTCTTTCATTTCAGTAGGGACCATGTAAAAAACAATAAGAGTCTAAAGATAATAAAACATACTAATAATTAATATGCTTAGTGTCAGTGATACGGCAACGAAACTGGAGCATCGAATTAGAGAACATCTGTCTGCACATATGGAATCACCCAATATCTACGCACCGTTTGATTTACGGTCGAATATGCTTGGACAGTTATAGATTATGCACATTGGCTCCATGATGCATATAAAATCTTGTACGATATGATTGATAACAATACTCAAGATGTCACTCGGTATATCCACAGTGTCGACTGCTCGTATACATTATTTTAATCAGCTGACCTATGGATGTTTGGGATACTGGTTGTTTACAATGGAACAACTAATAATTTACATTATGTGCATGATCGATGAATATGGACAGTGACAGTAAGTAGTTTTTATAGATTCTTTGAGTATGCGATTAAAGAATGTTATTATATAATTAGCTTGAATACACCAATGGTTTGGTCCGATCAATTACTAGATCAGCAGTGATATAATAATCTGTATGGTCAATCCTTTTATGGGAATCACAGTAAAAAAAATGGCTCAACACTGGTAGTTATACACAAGATAAATAGACTAGGTTAAATTATTTATATGTTGAGTAAAAGGTAATGTATTAATATATGTTTATTGTTGCATAGCTTATAAATTTTAATTGCTCATATTTATATTAGATGGAGTAATGAATGGATGAATGTACTGAACGAATGTATTGAATGATTTTGAAGAGAAAGCATATGGCATAGAAGGAGTGGAAATGGGGGGGAAAGATTATAAATTGCGAAGCATACCACGGTTTAATGACATGTTGCGAGTGAAGGAGTTATAAGGCGATATGACACAGTACGAATTGTTAGTAGGGGACTTAACAAGACCTACTTGTGCAGTGATCTGGAGAATGTCTATGACTCTATAAGTGGATGCCTCATCAGCTTGACGAAGTGTTATCGAGGGTATACACTTGTCGTATGTGGTGGTTGTGTGGGACTTGGCTACCTCAACCAAAACAAGATGGTGCTCCTTGTCCAAGTGGTAATGCGAAAAGAAGAAAAGAACAGTACCAACAAACCAAGATAAGCCTCTACTGTTGTGATGGCTAAAAACAATTAATCAATACATGGTCAAATTATTCGATTTATATACTCACTTTCTGTGGCTCGAATTGAACATCACGAAGTGGTTTCCTCTTCTATGTTCACGAAGTTTCTTTCTGTTCATTGTTGAGGAATACATTGTCGAGTTGATCCATGCACGACCGGAAGCTTGTATGGTGTGGTTGATGATCGTTTGATTTTGGTGTATACTGTGATTCCTGTAGTAATGCTGAAGTTAGACAAGAATGGTGATGTTACTGACAGGGTAGCCAAAGCGTTTCATGCCATCATCCGCAGAATTCATATCATACATCTCTATTGGTGACCACAACTGTGGAGAGTTGATCAAGCCAGATGGGTGGTTGATGAAAGTGGAATCATTGTACGGCTTGGGAGCAATGACATCCACTTCCTCTTCAATGTCGATGTGAATGTTGACATAATTTCTTAAAGCCATACGTTAAACAAGGTTACTGCAATTTTGACCACTATTGACCTTACTCTTGATCAGCTTAGAAAACTTGCCA
The DNA here is from genome assembly GCA_025528865.1 of Pilobolus umbonatus. NCBI lineage: Eukaryota > Fungi > Mucoromycota > Mucoromycetes > Mucorales > Pilobolaceae > Pilobolus > Pilobolus umbonatus. The sequence continues at coordinate 24,824 of JAIXMH010000082.1, forward strand.
ATTGTACGTTCGATTGGTCTCGTACTGTAGCACCTCATAGGTCCAAGGCACCGAGTTACATGAGGAACATGATGAAGGTAATGGTTTACCGAAGTAAACATACTTTTGGACAACTTCTTGGCAGCGATTTGACTCCTCAGGTAGTTGTGCCAAATTGCGAAGTATCTGAAAATGTGTATATAATTATTAATATGTTATTATTTTTAGATGTAGGTTTTAAACTTACGTCTCCATTTGGCGGATCATATTCTCAGTGATAGACCACTGAAGAGCGAGACTACAACCATTAGCAAGAGCCAAAAGAGCTTTACATGCAGCCTCGTCTTCAATAAATGGACAACACTATGAAAGATTTGGACGGACGAAAATCGGCAAGACCAGACGGTTGGTAGGTAAAAGTCCGGTCATTTGGACGACAAACAACGTATGTAATTTATCTGCCAGGCAGATCTCATCCTACTTTCTTCGGTGAGAGATAAGTCTTTCTATTGGTGGGGTCCCGTGACTTTCGACCGGACAGAAGATTCATGTATTGCTTTACCATTGGATACATACATCTCATAGATACAGTTATTATTGGATGGATCCATTAGATATATTATAGGATAGACGATATTATTATGGTTATAATTGAATGCAATGCATATCAAATGTATTTTATTATGAATAGAATAAAGAATTAAATCGAACTAAGCTATGAGTATTGATCAGAGGGCTGGTTATTCTATTTATTGAAATACCATAAATTATAAGAAGCATTGTAAACATTGGACGTTGAGAAATATCTAGAGATTAAGCATTGTATGTTGGATCGGATAGAGATGGAAAGCAGTGTACATTGTGACAGAGAGAAATAATGGTATTCATTAAGCTGTGTTAATTATACTATATGATAAAGAAGTTGCATTAGTAAACTGCATATATAGACAACACGGTAACTACTTACATCTACTCCTTTTTAGTCATAGCTATCTACCTAATAGAAAGGACCCAGTCAGTATGCTGTATACCAGAAAACTTATAGAATACATACCACAAAGGAGAAAGCATCCATACAGTAGATCCTTGGGTTAGATAGCATAGAACTAAAGATAGAGATAGTATGAGAATTGTATTATCTGTATATTATTTCGAGTACTTACATATGTAATTCATAACAGAAGATAGAACACCTATTAGCAAGGGGAAGTTAATGTCATGTACTGTTATGACATGGAGTAAAGTACACACCATACATAAGATATCCAATAGATGATAGAGGTGGAGGCACTGTTGCTGGGCTGTTAATAGAAGCACTATCAATAGATAAGAGTATAAGTATTGAGTTCGTTATATGTTGTATCAGTTACTTACAACTTCTTGATACAAGCAAGATATCTAATAAGAGAAAGTCAGCTTACTACGCAACATGGACATCATACAATAATAAGTACCAGACTGATTATACAGCAACACCTAGTCATACTTCATAAAAGACAACATAAGGTTCTTTATCGTGGAGTATCACTGATAGATAGTAGAAGTATGAGTATGATAATAAGTGATTACTCTTGGGTATATTACGTATACACTTTGACTGAAAACACCGGAAGACAGGCAACATAGATAGCAGAATACAGACAACCCTTAGCCTAAAACCGAATAACAGACATACCAGAAGATAAGCATCATAGATAGTAAAAAAGAGTACTCCAGATAGATAACCAATAAAATAAATACACTAGTAGAAGAATAAAGGATACATCATAAAGAGAGATAAGGAAAGCCAAACTATGAGTATTCAGAGAGACACCAGAGGGAATGATAGTAACAGTCAGAAAAAGTATATCGATATTGGTAGATAGAAGTAGTGTACCTTCTTTGACTACATAACATAGTCCCTATCTATACTATTTATGAGTACGTACTTATTGAGACTATTTGTTACCTACATTTCTGTCATATCGAAGATGAAGGTCATTACCTTCTTTCCATCTACTGCACAGGCACTTTAATTACAGTCTTTATTATATTCATGAATAGTCATTATTAGATAAAGGAAAGAAAGAGAAGATGGGAAAGAAAAGAATAAAAAAACCTTACAAGGGTGGTATTATTATACTCCGTCCAAAAGCATCTATTTGTATAATGAAGCGTATCATGTGTGGTGAGTTCAAGGTATTACTCACTTAAAGGCAATCAAGCATGATGAAGATAACATATAACAGTGCTAAAATAGTATTATCAAGCACTATGTATAATCCTCATATATTTAGTCAGCCATCAACAGCTTCCTCGCTTTATAAATACATCCAAGTGATACAGCAATCTCAATAAACATGTCTATCCAGGTTACATACAGGTACAGAATTTGAATAAAGCACCTCAGTAAGTTATTGTGATTCCCACAGATTATTGAATACCAACACTTGGTCTCTATCAATCCCAATCAGTTATATATATGGTCAGCTCCAAAAGAACAACCCCTTATATCTCAGATGAATAATGTACATAGTCCACAATTTAAAGTATCCATCCAATACAAACTGTAGTATGTTCAACCAAGATTCAAGAAATAGCTATCAAGTCGACAAGTAACAGGATGTATACTGATAAGGTGTTCCATGAGCGACCATTATGATATTGTATGTTCAGATCAATTATTGGTGATGCTCGGTGGTGATCCATTTTGATTATCGTGTACCAGAGGGTGAAGTCAATAAAAGATCTATTATCTCAATCAGTATTTGTAAGATAGACAGGCATAAACTGGTTTTCATCATCCATACCATTAGTTTGTACTGTATCCAAGATTGAGATATTGTATGCCCAGTCTATGTTTCGCTGTTACAGAGTGTGAATCCTGATTAATTAGAGTATGCCAAATTCCATTATATATCTTTCCACGGATCCTCAGTCAATACTCAAGAGAGATAGATAATCAACAGATCATTCTGTATGCATATACGAAGAGTCTATAATACATAACACCGGTCCAAATATTGTAAGGCAACAATAATTTATCATAGCATTCATACCTCTATACATAACCAGTCTTTCCACATTTTATGCACATTGATCTTCTTTACGTCTGTACTATCAGCATCTGCCTTAATAGCCACTACTTACCAGTACAGTTTAATTGGACCATATTACGTATTGTTATTCCACAGCTGTTTATAATTTTATCCACAAGTGTGTGATAATGCTCCATATACCATCCTTCGATACACTAGGTCAACATATGTGTCAGCAATTAATCGTATCAGATATTCCGCAGTTATTTTTTTTACCTCATATAAACAAAAGGAAGAATAACCGGTCGACATACCGTCCTCATTCCACCTGATCCCATCCTGCATCAATGTGTACTTCATCATCTTCAAAGAGTGCACTTGTATTTAGTTGTTCCTATTTGCACTGCATTTATACTCTGACTAATTATATCGACAAACTCTATCGTTATCTATGTTCAGTTCTCCTGATGAGTGAACGGTGATGTTCGACATTCCCATCACTGACACCCTAGAAATATAAATATGTGCGTGAGAGTTTGTTTATCTATTTTTATTTTTATCCGTTTCTTTTTTTTTTATTTATTTACTATTTCTTTACCTTGAGCTATTAAACATATCCACTTTCAATGTATGTTTCCAGGCTACTGAACAATTGATCCCTACACTCATTCAACCTCATCAGACACTGCATCACTAAAAGTACTCTCAGTATTTATGTATATTATGGATGCTGTATACAGTTCATACATCTTTTAGTCATCTCATATTGCTACAATATATAATCCATTAAACCATCTGCTCGACTGCGCATTCTACTTCTACATTCCCCATCATCAACACCCTGGTATAATATTTGTATGAGTGGTTATTTTGCTTGTTCTTTATTCTCTATTTATCTACCTTGTCTTGTTTCTGGTATCCACGTTCACTTTACACCCTCTGTATATACTAATCTACATACTCAATCAACTTCATCAACCTCTGCATTACCAAGAATATTGTCAGTAATTATGAATATCTTTGTTATTGTATACAGTTCTTACTTTTTGTTTATATTCTCATATTGTTGTCGTTTTCTGTATAATAAACTGTATGTCCAAGTACTTTAAATCTGATGTCTGTGCATTCCAGCTATAGATCCCCATCACAGACACTAAGCACATTCGTTATTTGTATGTGTTATTGTTCTTAGGCTCTTATTGTCGTTTACATGGTCCCTACTAAAATGAATGTGAAAAAGAGGGGATAATCGGAAAATAAAAAAATAAAGAAATAAACAATCTGTCCGGGCAAGTTAATGATATAAATGGACATAATTAATTGATGGAGCATTTGAACAGCTCACAATTTGGCATTTTTTATTTCGAAATTGAAATGGAAATTGTAAAAGAGCTGTAAAGTACATTATACATCCTTTTTTTATACTTTAAACAGTACTAAGACATATAAAAGAACCTCATTAACAACATATCTCAATTTCAGCATTCGAATCAAACCTTCGTGTATTGACATTAACTTTGGCATTCCAACTGCTCATAAGCAGTACGATTCGATTGGATAGCTAGCTTTTAAAAAGGATTGGACGGATCAAAGATCAGTTCAGGCAGATCTCGTCCGTCCAAATCTTTTATAGTGAAACAAGAGTTGGAACGGCATAGAGGAGGAAGTCGATATAATCAACCATCCTCGTACCTGCTGTCCGTGTGATGATGTCTTCCCAGTTACCTGGGAACGACACTGGGATATAACATCTGGATCCAGACAGGCACTTACCGATCTTCATCAGGTTTTCCTTTGATATTAAGAAAGGATATCCGTCTGTGGTCTTGTTTCCATCACCATCAATATAAAGAAACCTAGAAGTTGAGGTCACTGTAATCATCTCCAGCACTAGCTTGGCAACACCACCACCGATTAAATGCATCTCATCCAAAGCAAAGAAAGGACCACCTGAAAAACTAGGCAATTCTGAGAAAACAGAAGGTTTGATTAATCCATTTGTCTATATAAAAGTGGTAAGTAATGCTATTGTATATCTTTATCAACAAGGTATTTACAGGATCACCGTTTTTGTAGTCCACCAAACTTCTCAAGGGTGCATCTGTATCTACAAAATACATTCCCCTATTGTAGTTCTTGGGGTTTTCACCAACAACCAAGCACAATCTACATCCATCCCAACTGTTGGGGCCAGAATGGTGCATCAACTCCTAAACACCGACGATGTCACCTACAGTATATTTGAATGATTAGATTGATTGAAGACAAATGTTTCAGATTTATATCTCACCAGAGGCTGCCATCAGATAAACTCGGGCTCTGCACACCTCCACACCAGCCTTTTTCACGATCATACCCTTAGTAGACAAGGTATAAATCTCTTGAACAAGAGGAGAAAGAAAAGAATTGAGATCAACAGGCTTTTTTGGAGCACCAAGGATTGCCAGCTGGATCATGTTGGCTTCCTCGTACCTATTTGATATTGGAAGTATAAAATTACTGTATGAATTTAATAGGGATATTAACTATTACCTTTGAGAAGGATCAATGTTTAAAACATTCACGTGGAACATGGTGAATGTTTTGTTGCTTCCCTTCTGGGTTACGAAGCCGTCAACAAACAACATCAGGAAGATGTCGATGACACCAGAAAGAGCTCCAATTGACTCTCTGTATGCCCTCATGACTGATCCATCATGAATATCTGAGAGAACATTGTTGACATAATGCTCCCTTCGTTGGGGATATTCAAGTTCATGGCGCTTTTCATCATCAGCTATCTGACAACCTACAGATAACATCTTGATCGATGCTTCTGGCTTCAGCTCACCATTGACAATCTTGTACCTCCTGCTACCACAATGGTCGCATTCAGCACTAAAATTGGGATCAGCATCTTCCTTGAACAACATACAGCCCTCCTTGCATGTATGATGTACCTTGCTTAGTATGGGTGATCTTCTGTTCAATAGTCTTTCGACTACATCAATCTGAGGAACAAATCCCTGAGTGCCTATATAAAATACGAAGGTGAGTAAACGATGTATATTTAGAATGAATAAAAACTTACCAGATGTGTTATCTCTGAGATCTCTGATTACGGTATTCAACAAACGGATTATCTTTCTCTGATAAGTTTGGGAGACCTTAGCTTCAACAGCATACTCGTTCAATATGAGACCAATGTTTTCCATGTAACAGAAGGTATTCTCGTCCATATTGGTTGCCTCGTATACTTTGGCTCCACTTTCATCAAATAAATCCAAGTCTTCATACTCCTCCATCACTTGATCAATATCACCGACTAAGTGATAATGGAGAAGGAAAGTTATAAGAGATACTTTTATATGGAATATGAGCTATACTTACAATCATTTATAGACAAATCGATATCTACATCTAGTTCGGCAGCAGCAGCTTCCTCAGCCTTATTTTTACATATGGTAGCATTTCTCAAGTGGGCAACACGATGAGTACTACGTTCGAATGTCTTCGAACAATATTAGCATTCGTATGTTCTACGAGTGTCATAGGGGGTTCTGGTTCTTTCTCTACGGCTAGTGGATTGGAAATTGTTATTGTTCATTTTTTGTAAAGGTAATGTGTATATGTGTGAATATAAAGAAAGGTGGATCAGTCAAAACAAGCACTCTTTATATATTGTAGAGAAATTCAATTAATATGATGGAATATTTCCCTTTTGATTCAACAAGCCGACGTTTATACAGCACATGAATATGAGATCATTGATGGCTGACTGTTTTTAATACCATATGCCAAGAGACAATGTCTCGATAGCTTTAAGGCATAATATCAAGATTAATATCGTCATAAACAGCTGAATATTCAGGAACTCGTGCAACATATCGTCATTTTTCGATGATGACATTGCCTATACATGGTAATTCAACCCATTATGAATGCTCAATGTCAAATAAAAAGGTATATATAAAGTTAACTTGTATGTTCTTTTTATCCTCTTATTAATTGAATATACTATAGTCTCAATTATTATGAACAGCACCACCTATATTACTAATATAGAAAGAATGATGGTAGATCTGGTTGGCCAGGTACAATCACTCACAAAAGAAGTACATGATATGAAGAATAAAGTTCAAAGTGATGTACTTGCTTTGAAGAAAGAAGTGGAAGATCTGAAAAGTATAATACAAGAAAGATTCCCCTCCGTTCCCACTCCTTCTTCGGTTTTATCTTTTGGTAAGTGGCATATTTACCTATATTTGATAGTCTAAGCTAATATTTGATTTACTATAGAGAATGAAGCCAAGTTTGAAAAAGAGGTTATTGATTTTACCTATAATTCAAACAGATTAGGTGAAAGATATCATCAGAACTACCCCGAGAGCAAAAGCAATGCATCTTGCAACTGTAAATCCTAGTAGTAAGAAGGCAACTCCCGGCCCCCATTAGTCTTATAGCTGCTTTTATGGATATTAAGGCAGCAAAGAATCTGGATCCCTCGTATGATAATGCTTCTGCAATGTATGGGCAAGTTATCAACTTATCGAAGATAATCAGAACCAATATCACGTCAAACCAAGTACTACAATTTAAAGGCTGGACAATGATGAGGGCTGATTATAAGAGATATTACTGCTTGAAGTTGGAATCTCTTGCCAATGACAAGGATATTCCTCTATATCGTTGTAAAGATCAATGGGGAGCTGATATTGTGATGGCTCAAACCATGAAGAGAGAAAGTAGAATTGACAGTAAGGAAACAGATGGAGATGTGGTCGATTATAGGGTAATTCCTTTAGGTATCAATATAATGTACTTGTTACTTATTATTGTAATGTGTATATAGGTTGATGATAGAGAATCTAGTCTGGAAAGTTGTCTAGTGTAATGAGTATACATTTATTTATGAAAGAAAGACGATACTTACTCCTCAATCAATATGTAGTGATCAAGCCTATGACAACCATAATTCCGCTTCTGTTTCCTCCTTTGTTGGTGCTGCTTCCTCTTCAACAATGAATCGTTTTCACGATCAAGCCTATAATGATGTAGATATGGATCCTCTTTTTTGCCATTCTTTTTCATCATCTAATAGCAATAAACGAAATAGACAGTAGTCTGGTTTGATTGGGTAGAATTATACTTTTAGCCTCTTAATAATAGATGAAATATAGATTGAGAACTTTTCTTTCTCTTCCCTTCCTCTCTAACATGATCTAAAATCCACTTTAAATGGCTCAAATATGATAAAATAATCTATGAACATGGTTATACATTAGAGTTTATGTTGATAAAGACATCCATCCACTCTTCTACTTAACCAAGGTACTGCCTTGTTTAAATGTAAATAGTAATGGCTGTATATATTAACAATTCTTATTATAGTATAAGGCAATTCCATGAAGTCAAATGGGGTACGTAATATGATTGTCTATTGATGCAATTACTCATCTAACTAAAGTATATCTTCTTAGTGATATCCCAAGCCCTTCTTTGATTCTCTCTCTACTCTTTCTGTGTACTGCCTCTATTTATATATTCTGCTCTCTCTATTTATCTTTTGTCACTGTCTATCCAACTCATGGTATTAATCCTGTTTATATCCTGGTATACACCCTTGTTCCCTGATATCTTTTGTTGTGTACTGGTAATATATGATGATAGGATTGTCCACTATGATGCTTATATTTATACTATCTAGTTATATCCCATACGGTAAAGTGACTCTGTATATTGCTATGGTATATGATCCAAGACCTGCTACGTAATCTATCCGGTACTTATTCGTGTATGATGCCCATGTTGTGTAGTGTACTAACTTCTTCTTAATAGACATCTACTGCTGATCAAGAAAAACAATAGTAAGCTACTAGATAGAGCATATCCACATGGATGGATCACTTTTACTTTTATCTAGATAGTCCCTGGCATGCACCATTTTCTGTTATCTCTTCCATCCAGTTTTTTCCTTATGTATGGTATGATCTTTAGTCTATGTTATAGCAGTACAATTTATTAATGTTTATCTATTACTAGGTGCTTCATCGGATACTATAAGTGTATATGTAAGAAGTTGATATAACATACTCATGATCCATTTACTCATACTTCTTCTGTTGTAGTTCTATTCTATTAAGGCTCGTCTCCACTGTATACGAGTGTCCTTTCTTGTGTGTGGTATGTATCTCATAGGTTAGCTAGCTTTATTGTACTTAATCTATCTCTTCTATTAGTTATATCAACAGTAATAAAGAAGTGAAATGTAAGTAGTATCCTTGTAGTCTATATTATCCAGTTACTAATAGTATTTCTTTATAGTATAGTATAGTCGAGCCATTCTATGTAGAACATCATCTCTATTGTACAGCAACTGATGTGTATTGCTTCCATAGACTGCAACAACCCATGCTTTTTACCTCTATCCTTTTCCAATGTCAATGTTCAAGATGCTTCTTATGCTTCACGGTGCACAATACATTCAATATTTAGCTCTTCAATTCATTACTAATAGCTTAGTTCAATACAATCCTTTATTCTATTCATAATAAAATACATTTGATATGCATTGCATTCAATTATAACCATAATAATATCTTTTATTCTTTCATATATCTAATGAATCCATCCAATAGTAACTGTATGTATGAGATGAATGTATCCAATAGTAACTGTATGTATGAGATGAATGTATCCAATGATAAAGGTATACATGAGCCTTCTGTCCGGTCAAAAGTCACGGGACCCCACCAATAGAAAGACTTATCTCTCACCGAAGAAAGTAGGATGAGATCTGCCTGGCAGATAAATTACATACGTTGTTTGTCGTCCAAACGACCGGACTTTTACCTACCAACCGTCTGGTCTGGCCGATTTTCGTCCGTCCAAATCTTTCATAGTGCTATATAATCAGTCTGGTACTTATGATTTTATAATACCCATGTTGTGTAGTAGACTGACTTTCGCTTATTAGATATATTACTTGTTATCAAGAAGTTGTAAGTAACTGATACAACATAAAACTAACTGAGTACATACACTCTTATTTATTGGTAGAACTTCCATTAAAGCCCAGAAAAAATGCCTCTACCTTGATCATCAACTGGATATCACATGTATGGTATGAACTTTACTCCATGTCATAAAAATACATGAAATTAACATCCCTTTGCTGATAGGTGTTCTATCTTCTGTTTTGAGATACATATGTAAGTACTTGAAATAACATACAGATAATACAATTAGTCATACTATTTCTATATTTAGTTAACTACTGTATATGATGCTTTCCTGTTTGTAGTATATATCCTATATGTTGTCTGGTATACAACATACTAACTGGGTTCTGTCTATTAGATAAATAGCTATAGCTAAAAAGGAGTAGAAGTAAGTAGTTGCAGTGTTGTCTATATATGCTGTTTACTGATACAAATTCTTTATCATATAGTATAATCAATACAGCTTAATGAATACTATTAATTCTCTCTGTCACAATGTACACTGCCTGCCATCCCTATCTGATACAACATACAATGCTTTTTCTCCCCATCTATCTCTATCTCTCTCAACATACAATGGTCACAATGCTTCTTATACTCTATGGTGATTCCATAGTTGGAATAAACAGTTTTATATTCATTACAATAGCTTTATTCAGTGCAATAGTTTATTCTATTTATAATAAAATAAATTTGATATGCATTACATATAATAATAACCAAAATAACAACTTCTATATGACGATTTATGATATCGATTTGTCCAATAGTAACTGTGTATATGATGAGCATGTATCCAATAGAGACTGTATATATGAATCTTTTGCCCGAGTTAATGTCACGTGATTAAAAATAGCCGGTTCGAAGTATTACGACTGATAACATCCCTTTTTTTTTGTATGAAAGTGTGAACTTCATTTAAATAAATATGTAACAAATACTTTTAAGCTAAACTGGTGTAGCATTAGCCTCCAAATATTTCTGGATATATATGTGATGTTCATCTTTGAACATGTTAACTGCAGCAGGCCTTGACCATGGTATATTATCCATAACACAAAGCCAATGATATTTCCAAAGAGTGGAAAAAGCGCAACCCAGCATTGCAAGATCTTCTGGTGAGCAGTGACTGCTGTCTAGTTTGGATAGTGCTATTAAAGCTGTCCAAACAGCCATTTCCGATTGTAAATATCTATGCTTGGATTAGATGTGTGTGTGTGTGTGTAAGGGATATATAGCTGGTATATATCAAAGTAAGTGGACTGGTAAGTTGAATCAAAATTGACTATAATGTTTATTGACTTATAAAAAGACCAAGAGCATCTATTCACTCTTTCCTCAGTATTAATATCTCCAGGTGTCACTGTCATATAAAAACACTGCACTGAGATTGAATAATAATTCCTATCCTTAATGGCCACTGTAATTAAGTGATATCAAATCCATGAAGTACTTCACCGATGAAAGGTATTCAGGCTTATCTAGTGCAAAATTAACATCCATCCAGAAGTTAGACTTTTTAATACATCCCACTAAAAAGTGGTATAGATTTTTATTTGCTCGACCACATATACCACAAACGGGAGTGTCAAAATGGCTAGAATTCTATCAATGTAGCTTAATATGATGATCAATAGAGTTGTGTAATAGTCTCCACTATGGTGTGAATGCTTTGGAGGACATTTTCAGAGACCAAATTACTTTCCATAATGAGGGTTTTAGAAGCAGAGCCGGACGACAAAGTTGAGGGGGATGAGGAGGAGATGAAATCTGTGCCTTGTCGACGTGCCAATATCGACGCAATTGACTAAGACCAAGATATCAGATGGATACAGAATTATTCCTGGTTGTGGGAGTGGAGAAAATTCGGTAACAGTGAAGTGACACCAAATACAAGAATATCATCGGCAATATCTGAATTAAAGAGGACGGTGGTGTAGGTATATTTAACCAACGGTTCAAGTCTAAAAAAAGCTGAAGGCCGGGAGAAGTAGAATTGCCAGAAAGCAGAAGTTCACTTCTAATCTTTCGCAGCAATTTACTACGACGAGCAGAGATGGGGATCAATTGTCCAAGAGAATAATTCCATTTGTAAAGATCTGAGAGCAGGTATCTTCGAGGGGTATTAGAGGGATTTAAAACAAGAGAAGACACTGAGGTATTCAGGATAGAGTGAAGTGGGAGATCCAGATACCATCTACCTGACCATTCATCATAAGGAACTAGTGATGGTAGACGAAGAAGCAACTTGTTCAAATGTGACATGGAAGTACAAGAAGAAAGCAGTGAACTATAGACCTTTGGATACATGAACCATGGCAGAATGGATGCATGTCCTGTATAATGTTGGAAACAATATACTACCCACGGGCTAAGAAAATCAGCTTTTTCTATTGGTTTTAGTAAGCGTTTGATATATATCAGGTAGAGAGCGTGACTTTGATCAATCAGATCCACCAGGCCTACGAGGAACAAACTTATTTCAACTAAATAAACAAATAACACAGAAAAAATAAGTGTTAGAAAGAAAATAAAAATATAAATAATCTTAAGATAAAAAAGTTGATCAATTTTAACAAAAAAAGTATAACTTAATTTGGCAGTTGAACGCATAATCCCTCTCCATTTTATTTTTATTACTAGGCAACTATTTTACTTTCTTATTGAATTTGTTGCTATTTAGTAAATGCATGTTTATTTTCTATTTTCTATTAAATTTAAATTTTACCATCATTTTAAATTTTATTTGGTTTCAGTAAAAGGCCATTCTATTTCTGTTTTGCAGAAATAAAATTATTTTTTTATCGTCTCTCTACACCACCAAACTTACGAAGACTTGTTAGAGCTGTCCAACTAGGAGCAGGAAAGAAAGGAAGAACGAACTTACACACCACAGCTTTTACTTTTGATAGCCATTTATGAGGGACTGGGACTACACGAAGAAGATGGTATAACTTACTTAACAGCAGGGAATTTGCCACCAAGCCCGAACCACGAAAAGAGAGATGTCTTCCTTTCAGAATATAACTATGTCTTATCATCTTCACTTTGATTTCGTTCGGGTAGGTTTTAAGCTGCATATCAGTGGAATACAGAGGATAGCCAAGATATCTGACAGCAGACGTAGAGCTAGAAGTGTGCCACTCAAGATTCTCCGATGTAACTATACTCTGCCAGGATGGGTGGGCAATACCAGAGAGAGAAACTAACACTGCTTTAGACAGATTGAATTTACCATTTGATACACTTCCATATACCCGAAGCAGGTGTAACGGAGTATGCCACTTATCATTGCTCGACAAAAACACCTCAAGATCATCAGCATAGCTAAGTAGCTATATAGGTGCAGGGGGACTTTGATGACTAATATTTACACTATCAAACTTATTGCTCAACTCAATGGGGACAATGGGAGCTGCAGGGGATAGTTTTTTCTGTGGATTAATAAATACAGGTGCAAGAGATACACCAGACAACAGAGAAGAAGCAAGTATAGACCTTAGGAGTGGCTCAAAGGCAAGATTAAATAGTAGTGGAGATAATGGGTCACCTTGACGTAGACCACGTCGTTGAGATAAGGGGGCTCCAAGCCCACCATTTATGGACAATGAGATCTGTGTACCAAAGAACAACATACAAAGACAGGAAACAAGAGAGGGAGGAAAGCCAAATCGAAGAAGAACAGACCGAAGGTAATCAGGGTGAACACGGCCATATGCTTTCTCTTGATCTAACAGTACTGCAACCCTTGGATTATTGGGAGCATACTTCTTCAAATTATTCATGATGGGGTGATTAAACCATCCATTGTCAGAAATCAGTCTATTTGGCATAAAACCTGTTTGATATGGATTAATCAAAGCCGGTAGTATACCATTAAATCTGTTTGCTATCATCTTGGTAAATAGTTTGGCATCACAATTTATCAATGAGAGAGGCCTCCAGTTTTTCAGTAGCTCAGGATCACCCTTCTTATACAGTAAGACCATTCGAGTCTGTTGCCAGGGCGAAGGAAACTTACCTAAAAGAGCATCTTGCATCACAAGAAGAAACAGTGCCATAAATGCAGAAGAAGTACTTGAAAGATGTTTATACACCTCAAACGGGATGCCATCAACACCAGGGATTTTACCAAGGGGTCAGTGCTGTATCAGAGAGTAAACATCCATTTTTTCAGGTACACGAGAAAGAGCATTACACTGACTATCTGAAATACAAACATCGTGGGGAATGCTAGCGAGCATAGATGCTACTGCATCATTATCAATAGGATCAGGAATATACAGATTGTAATAGAAGTATTGGGTTTTATTCATAATCTTAGAGGATTTGATTAATCTATTCCCTGTCATAGAACATTTCAAGGATAACATTGTCTGTTGAACTTGTCTGTCTTTGATAACGTGGTAAAAGTACTTGTTATTTTGTTCACCCAGTTCATGCCAGCGAGTAGCAGATCTAAGCATATATTGTTGCGTTTCTTTTTCAATTTTTGAGTCGAGTAGGGAGTCCAATAGCTTCAGCTTGCTAGAAGTATCAAAATTGGAGGGAATAGGGTCATGGGTGCTGCGGGCATTAGAATCAAGGGCCAGTTCTGCTGCACGTTCTTTTTGTAAAGAGTTCACTTTTTTCTTATACTTATACTTAGATTGCTTGCTATATTTCTGAGCCACACATATCAGCAATAACTTGAATGATTCCCATTGTTGTTGAGCAGGTGTATCATTAGATATACTATCGAAGAAAACAGAAACAGCTACATTAAGAAGTTCAATAAATTGAATATCTTTCAGAAGAATCGGATTAAAGCGCCATGATCCAGGTCCAACAGAGGCACCATTTGGAATCAGGTCAATGGTCATGAGAGAGTGATCAGTCCATTTTGAAGGAACATAGTGGATGGTGGCATTGGTTAACCTAGTAGCCAAAGATGAATGCCCATAGACATAGTCAATAGTACTTCGGTAATCACCACGAGTAAATGTAGGTTGACCCTCAGGGAAACAGTTGACATAATGAGTGTTGAGCCATTCATAAAACGGAAAGAGATAAGAGAGAAATGTGACTGATGGCTTATGAAGGGATATGTTGAAATCACCTACTATGATGGAAGGAGAATTAGAAACAGTGAGTAAAAAGGGCATGGAAAGAAAAGACGAGATAAATGATGGTCGATGGAGAGCATTGGCAGGAACATATATATTGGTGACATAACAAAAACTGATACCAGAAATATCATAGATTGAGCAGTATATTAAACGTTGGTCTATAGAAATAGAAGTATTGTTTAAATTAAAACCAGATTTCAGACAGATAATGGCACAGTGTATAGAGATCACAGAGGAGGAGTGAGGAAACATAAAGTTTGAAAAGGAATGTAGTTGATCATCAGTAAGATGATGTTGTGAATAGAAGGAGGAGACCTCTTGGAAGCATAGGATATCTATTGAAAGTGATTGACTGCGTAGAAAAGTTATGAATTGTTTTTGGGTATTGTAATGAGACTCTTTGAAAATGCTGCGAACATTTAAAGAGCCAATTCTGAGTGATCTATTACTCATTGTACCCTAGGGGTATTATCAGTATTGGATGGTGTGGTCTTCAAAGTTCCTGAACTATTGACCGAAGACAGACAATGATATACATTATCAACTTGTTTTGGTCTGACCTCTACGGTTTTCGATCGGGTACGGCTACTAACCTTTGTCAATCGCAACATCTCTCTTGACGAACGTACCACATTCTTATTGCCATTATCAACAGCCTCGTGAGTCATCACCTCATCTATATCATCGTCCAACATCTTGGAAGACACCTCAGCACTAGCATATCTAGAAGCTGCAGTTCCATTGGGGTCGTATTGAAACTGGCGTACAGGTATATCATCTTCAATGCTCACTGGTACAGAGCTCTCTTCTGCAACATCATCAATAATATAAATCTTCTTCTGCCCCTTACAGTCACTAGCCTTCTGACTATCTGTTGCATATCTATCCAGAAGATCCTCTTCAGATACTTCTTCTACCACTTTTGTTCGACAAAACTTCTTTTTATGCCCTTACAAACCACAACCAAAACAAGTCTGTTTAGCCAGCTCAGGGCAATTCCTTCTTACATGTCCAGACTGACGGCAGTAATAGCAGACTGGAGCTGCACCCTTATAGCTTGCAGGGACATATACATCCCAATACTCCAGCCACAGCATACGAGACAATGTCTGAATCTTCTTCTCAACACCTACTGCTGTATCCAGCAGAACGGAAATCTTACCCTCAAAGTATCCATGACACAGAAACTGTTTTACCTCGCACACTTTACCGTAATGCCCCAAGGAATGCATCAATTTCTCCAGGAAGGTATCACTATCTGTTATACGAAGCAAGTCCAATTGAACACGCACCAACTGCTTTTTCACACCATCACAGGAAGGACTAGCCTTGTACACCATGTTGTCCACGATGACACCGAAATTGATAGCCATGTCGCTATCTACCATATTCTTAAACTTGGCTTCAATTAGCAGGTCACCCGCAAAACGATTACCATAATTATTGATGCACCTCAAGCCATCAGTCTCTTTGTTGATTTGATCCTCAATTGTCCTATAAGCTTCAGTTCTGTGCTCAAATAAGCCAGAAGGAAAAGAAAACAATATAGATGCAGGGGTTAATGTCTGTTGTACAATAGAAGCGGCTTTCTGTGCCAACAACAAACTTTTAAATTCACTGTCTTTAAATAATACTTTGTGCGTGATATTGTCTAAAAAAGCAATATTCGTATTATTACCCTTTGTGGGCAGAATTACTTTTGCGGATAGTCCTTTGGACACAATGGTTGTCCAAGGAACAGAATTATCAGACATAGTGGTTGTCTGACTCAATAATTGATAGTGGTGACGAGGACCACGAGTTTGGAAAAGGTAGTAGTGAGCTCAATTATGAGATGCAGATTCCAAAATGACGAGATGAGGAAAGGTAAGTCAAATATTTATATCAGAAGAAGCGTATATAATAACTGTTTAATAAGTTGAATACTATATTTTTTTTGCATGAATGAAGTACTTTATTTAAAACAATTAGGTAGAACTAGTTAAGGGACAATTGGGGTATATTTCAAAGTATCATTATCAAATTCTGTATATGTAGCGGTAAGCATTGGGCGATGAGTCTTGATAAACATTGACATGGCTGCAGAGGTAGACCAAGGTACATTCTCAAAGAAACAAAGCCAGTAATAACTCCAAAGAGTAGAGAAAGCAGCACCGAGAAGAGCAAGTTGGTCTGTGAAGTATTTGGTCAAGGAGTGAGCAAATACAAAAAAAAAGTGTAAAAAATCAACAGTAGAAAACAACAAGAGGTTCGATTAGATTAACCTTTATTGTGAAATATTAAAAGAGGTGTGGTTACGTATACGTATAATAAAGGGTGAGATATGTCCTCTATTGTATGTAAACTTGATGGGTATTTATATTAAATGGATTTGATCTGTGCGAATAGACAGATAAGTTATTCATGGGAAATAAGTCAGTCTGTGATGAGCTAATAGCTTGTGGGAATATTATCTTGGTAATGATATATGTGTATGTAATATATTTATAGCGTATGGGAACATAATAGTTGAGTGTTAATAATGCTTAATGCAGAGTGAGATATTGAGCCTGGGTAAAATGGTGTATTTTCCCAGTGTGTGATATATGCTTGATTATCAAAGCAGAATTCACATACGCTTAAATCCCTGAGTGTATTCAAATTCAGCCTGAGAGATTTCTTCTCTCTCAGTTACATTTCACTGGCTGATTATCTGATAACCTTTTAAGTAAATGATCGACATATCCCTTTTATGTCAGTTCTATATTTGGTAACTTATATAGCTGACTTGTTATGTTATGACTTATAAACATTACAGTCTGGACGAGCAGAGACATTCCTGATTGTGGAAAACGTTGTAAGCAGACACCAGGTATCAATATCAGTAGCAGCAAGATCAGAAAGACCAGTATGAGCAATTACATCGTACCAGTACTTCGACTTGACAGGACACCCAACAACAAAGTGATAATCATCTTCAGGGGCTTGGAGACAAATGGGCCACAGAGGGGACGAACAGAAAGAAGGAGACCAGCGCTGAAGCCTAGCTTTAACACCAATTCTATTATGTAGTAGACGCCACCAAGGAGTAACTGCCTTATTGGTTAAAGGTAACTTCCAAAAGACAGACCAGCTACCAGAGCTTATGAGCCCGCTTAATGTTATAGCCATTGGAGGGAACGGAGGAGATAGAACCAAGGGAAGATCTGAATGCCACAGCCGACGAATTTCACTAGGCCGAGCAAAAGCAACAGGGACAGACTTGAGCTTGGGCGACACCACAAAAGACCAATGATCTGTAGTTGGCAACCAATCAGAAATAACAGAGCAGCAAATATCACCAGAAGAGACCAAATCACTACGAGAATGTATTAGTGCTTTCCAAGACAAATACCCATCAGCACCAAGAGTCACAACCAAAGACGACAGAACACGAGAAGAAGGAGAAGGCATATTCGATTGATATATATACTGAAATTGATTCAAGGCAGGAACCCACCTGAGCAAGTCAGACACCAGATACCTAAGAGGAACAAGAGAAGGAACAATACCACCAGAAGAAATTACCGAGGAAGGATCACACACAAGGGAACATCAAGTAACCACGAGTCACACCAAGAAGAACCAAATGAGAGTGGAGGTAACTTACCAAGAAGAACAGAAAGAGAGACCATAGAAGGCAGACCAGAGAGGAGGGACTTGTACTTAAAAGGAGCTAGAAACCACGGAAGAAGAGAGACTTGACCAGTGTAGACCTTGAGACAGTACTTAATAAAAGGAGTAACAAAATCTAGAGGACATGGAGCCCGCATCATACGCTGAAGATATATCATTTGAAGAGCATAACGTTGGTTATGTATATCGACAAGACCAAGACCACCATTCTTCTTACGCCGACAAAGAGTAGACCAGGAAGGATAGGGCCAGAATGGATAGACAAACTTACGGACAATAGAACGAACACCATTCAACCAAGACACCGGAACAGGAACCACACGGAGGATATGCCAAAGCTTACTTAACAGAAGAGAATTAGCAACCAGACTTGCACCACGAACAGAGAGACCACGAGAAGAAAGAATATTAGCATGCCTACTAATCTTGCCTTGAACAACATCGAGGTAGGAGAGCAGCTGTTGATTAGTAGAGTACAAAGGATAACCAAGATAGCGGACAGAAGAAGAAGAAGACTTGTCATGCCAAGAGACACCGAAAGAAGAAGCAATATCAATCCAAGCAGAATGAGATTCACCAGAGAGAGACACCATTTCAGTCTTTTCAATATTCACCTTGGCATTAGAAGCTTTACCATACATATCTAATAAACCGAGAAGAACAGACCATTCACCGGGAGCAGAAAGACACACCTCAAGATCATCAGCGTACGACAACATCTTGAATCGAGGAACGCCAGGAGACACCAAGACACCAGAAGCACCCAGACCAACACCACCACGAGAAACATCACCAATATCCAGAGGAGACGGTTTATTATTCCTTGAGATAATAACATGTTCCGGAAATAGAGAAACACCAGACAAAGAAGGACAAGCAAGAATAGTTCTAAGCAACGGCTCAAAAGCAATGTTAAACAACAATGGAGAAAGAGGATCACCTTGTCGAAGACCACGCAATTGAAAAATAGGCGAAGCTAACCAACCATTAATGGACAATGAGATACGTGTACCAAAGAACAGAGAACAAATACAGGACATCAAAGAAGAAGGAAGACCAAAATGAAGTAGAACCCGTTCCAAATACTGGGG
The DNA here is from genome assembly GCA_025528865.1 of Pilobolus umbonatus. Lineage (NCBI taxonomy): Eukaryota > Fungi > Mucoromycota > Mucoromycetes > Mucorales > Pilobolaceae > Pilobolus > Pilobolus umbonatus. The sequence goes on from JAIXMH010000082.1 coordinate 44,653, forward strand.
ATGAACTCGATCATACGCCTTTTCTTGATCTAATAGGACAGCCACAGCAGGAACATCAGGAGCAGCAGAATGAAATGAGCCACCAAAGTGTTATTTACCCACCCATTGTCAGAGATTAGACGATCAGCGAGAAAGCCAGTTTGATAAGGATTAATCAAGTCAGGGAGGACATCACTAAAACGCCGAGTAAGCAATTTAGTGAACAACTTGGCATCATAGTTTATCAGAGACAAGGGACGCCAGTTTTTTAGGAGCTGAGGATCACCTTTTTGAACAACAACACCATTCGAGTCTGCTTCCAAGACTGAGGGAATACACCAAGAAGAGCACTATTCAAGACATCAAGGAGAAGAGAACGTACCAGAGGAGAGCGAGGAACCAAGAACTTGTAGACCTCAAAGGGAATACCATCTAGACCAGGACTCTTGCCAATCGGAGAACGACTTACCAAACCAAGGAGATCATCAACAACCACATCGGAAGTAAAAGCATCTTGATTAAGGGAAGACAAGCAGACATCAGGGGGAACATTGGATAACAAGGAATCTAAACAAGATGTATCTATTTCGTCTGGACTATAAAGGTTAATATAAAATGTTCTAGCTTCATTAATTATACCAGGCATGTCATTGAGAATTCTGCCAGATGTTGAACATCGAAGAGACTGGATAGTTTGTTGCCTATTCCTTTCCTTGATTACTCGGTAGAAGTACTTGTTATTACGCTCACCCTTCTCATGCCAACGAGTAGCAGAACGGAGCGAGCATTGTTCGGTTTCCATCTTGATTTGTGTATCTAACAGTTCTTCGAGCCTAGAGGTATCAGTAGAGGCATTTGCACTAACCACAAGAGAAGACACACGTTGTTTCTGTAACTGAGCAATAGAATCAGATAGCTTGGTCTTTGAAGAGCGAGAATAACATTGAGCACCATACTTGAGAGCAGACTTAAATGTTTCCCACTTGGTGGTACTACAAAGCTGAAGAAAGGATTCAGAAGCAAAGAGATCAACTACCAGGGCATCAAGAAGAGCAGTAAAATCCTTATCACCAAGGAAAGAGAATTAAAACGCCAACTACCAGGACCAATATCTACACGAGCAGGAACAAGATCGACAGAGAGCAAGACGTGATCAGTCCAAGACGAGGGAAGGAACTGTTGCTGACTATTAACTAATCTAGTAGACAAGGATGTATGTCCAAAGATATAATCAATAGTTGAACGACTATCACCACGAACAAAGGTAGGAGTACCAGCAGGAAAGCAGTTGTTGAAATAAAGATTTAACCAATCTAACCAAGAACGAAGTGGAGGGCATCTTGTTACAGAGGTAGAAAGGACATTCATATTGAAATCACCCATTAGGAGCCAAGGGACAGAATCAATAGATGGAAACATAGGTAAGGAGAGGAGAGAATCATAAAAAGGAAGACGGCGAGAACGGTCAGCAGGAGCATAGATATTAGTAACATTACATAGGAGAGAACCAGAGACATCCAGAACAGAAGCAGTGATTACTCTTTGATCCATAGAAACAGAGACATTATCCAGGCATAGAGAACGGTTAAGGCATATAATGGCGGCATATTTGGTTACAACAGAGAACATAAAGGAAACATAAAGGTATTGAAAGATTGGACTTGATCATCCGAGAGAGAATCTTGATTATTGAAAGCAGAAACTTCTTGGAGGCATAGAATATCTAATCTAAGGGAGGAAGAACGAAGGAAAGTAATAAATTGTTTTTGCATAGTTTTGTTGGCATCTTTGAAAATACTTCGAGTATTTAAAGATGCAATACGACATGGTTTGATACTCATGTTCCCTTGCGGGAGGAACTAGTAGATGGAGCCGTTTTCTTGAAGCTCGGCTTGCTTATACCAGAGACATTAGATCTCTTCAGGTTTGAAACACGAATCTGAGTGTCCTTGTTTACAGTAGAAAGCTTAAGCATGTCCTTAGCATTATCGATGTCCATGGTAGACCTGATAGAAGCGGAGCATACTTTGACGCAATGGTACCAGAAGAAAGAGAACTCGCTCTTTAGCTTTGTTAGGATGAGCACTGAGAACCGTATCTTTGATACAACCAACATGACTTCATCATATCTTCATCAACTGACACCGTAGGCACACCACTGGTTTCATTCCATATCATCGTCCGAGCTAGTATCCTGATCTTCAACAGTAGATGAGACAGCACAAGAAGCTTTTATCCACTATCGTCTTCTGAACCATGGTTGAATCCACTATATAACTGTCAATCTCTCACTAAATGACACCGTCTTCGACCTACAGAACCTGGAGTATGGCCCATTTGATGACACTTGTAGCATTCAATGCTCTTCAACCTAGGACACTCCTTCTTGATATGACCAGCTTGTCGACAGTGATAGCACACAGGGGGAGCACCACGAAAGAAAGCAGCAACAAAACAATCCCAGGAATCAAGGTAAAGCATCTTACTCAAACCACGATACTTCACATCATCGACCGGGAGAACATCCAATAGCACAGACACATGACCTTCAAAGAACCCATGGCTTGTGTATTTCTTCACATCGCAAACCTTACCATAGTTACCAAGATTCTAAAAACCAGCAAGCAAAACATCATCCTCTTCACGCAAATGCAACTCCATATGCACCCTTACCAAGCGACTTTTCACACCATCAACATAAGGTACAACAGGATAAGTAATATTTTTAAATGTAATACCTGATTCTATAGCCAATTTGGTATCATTCACATCACGGAAAACACCAGAAAACAAAAGTTCATCCTTCAACGGTTACCATACATAGACACCGGGACAAAACCATTACCCACAACAGGACCAATTTGATCAATTACCAACCTATAAGCTTCAGAACGATGCCCAAACAAGTTGCAGGAAAAGAAAAAGAACAGATCCAGGAGACAAAGTATTCTGCAGGACAGAATACACTTTCTGAGCCATCAAGTGTTGCTTAATGTCTCCATCTTCATATAAACGTGAGGGACCAGCTTGTCCTGCACTCCACCATCATTTAACTTACGCATCGGTTCCGGAACCTTTGCCTTCAAACCCTTAGCAGCTATGGTGCTCCATGCGACTGTAGGTGTTGTTAATGTACTCATTTTGTTGGGAGTACTCCAGAATTAATTAAATAAAAAATATATAAAGTCGATTTCAATCCCCGAAATAGAGTTGAGATGTCGAAATGGGCGAAATGCAGAAGTAATGAGAAGCGATCTCGGATAGAAAAAATTATATCGAGATAGCCCTAAGCGTGTTAAATAATATATCCAAAAACCAGAGATGGATGGCTACTAGTTGTTGAGATATACCGAAAAAAGTAATTTAAGATGTTCGAAATGGCGAGATTCCCAGATGTAAAAGTTGAGATCAGCAATTAAACAAATATAATGACGGAACTTGAGATAATAATAGCACCACTAGATGCAGAAAGAAAAACTGAATAAAACTGTTGTCGAGATGGACCGAGATGAGCAGTAGTTGTCGAGAGATGTAGAAAAAAGTAAATATTATATCTTGTGTTACGTTCGAATAAATTTTTTTTTTTTTTGTATGAATGAAGTACTTTATTTAAAACAATTAGGTAAAACTAGTTAAGGGACAATTGGGGTATAATTTAAAGCATCATTATCAAATTCAGTATATGTGGTAGTAAGCATAGGACGGTGGATCTTGATGAACAAGGACATGGCTGCAGAGGTAGACCAAGGAATGTCCTCAAAGTAACAAAGCCAGTAATAGCTCCAAAGTGTAGAGAAAGCGGCACCTAGTAGAGCAAGTTGGGCCGGGCTAGCAGAGACATTTCGGATGGTACAGAAGGTTGTAAGTAGACACCATATATCAATATCAGAAGCAACTAAACCAGAGAGACCTATATGAGATATCACATCGTGCCAGTACTTGGACTTTACCGGACAACCAACAACAAAGTGATAGGAATCTTCAGGAACTTGAAGACAAATGGGACAAAGAGAAGACGGACAAAAGGAAGGTGACCACCGATGAAGCTTAGATTTAACGCCAATGCTATCATGTAGTAGGCGCCACCAAGGAGTAACTGCCTTATGGGTTAAAGGTAGCTTCCAAAAGACAGACCAACTACCAGAGCTTAATAGCCAGCTTGATTTTATAGCCATTGGAGGGAACGGAGGAGAGAGGACCAAAGGAAGTTCAGGATGCCAAAGACGACGAATTTCACTAGGCTTAGCAAAAGCAACAGGAACAGACTTGAGCTTGGCCGAAACCACAAAAGACCAGTGATCGGTAGTTGGCAACCAATCAAAGAGAACAGAAGAATCTTGGACACCAGAACTAGACAATTCACCACGAGATTGTATTGGTGCTTTCCAAGACAAATACCCATCAGCACCAAGAGCCATAACCAAAGACGACAGAACACGAGAAGAAGGAGCAGGCCTATTCGATTGATATATATACTGAAAATGATTCAAGGCAGGAACCCACCTGAGCAAGTCAGACACCAGATACCTAAGAGGAACAAGAGAAGGAACAATACCACCAGAAGAAATTACCGAGGAAGGATCGCACTCAAGAGCAACACACAAGGGAACATCAAGTAACCACGAGCCACACCAAGAAGAACCAAATGAGAGCGGAGGTAACTTACCAAGAAGAACAGAAAGAGAGACCATAGAAGGCAGACCAGAGAGGAGGGACTTGTACTTAAACGGAGCTAGAAACCACGGAAGAAGAGAGACTTGACCAGTGTAGACCTTGAGACAGTACTTAATAAAAGGAGTAACAAAATCTAGAGGACATGGAGCCCGCATCATACGCTGAAGATATATCATTTGAAGAGCATAACGTTGGTTATGTATATCGACAAGACCAAGACCACCATTCTTCTTACGCCGACAAAGAGTAGACCAGGAAGGATAGGGCCAGAATGGACAGACAAACTTACGGACAATAGAACGAACACCATTCAACCAAGACACCGGAACAGGAACCACACGGAGGATATGCCAAAGCTTACTTAACAGAAGAGAATTAGCAACCAGACTTGCACCACGAACAGAGAGACCACGAGAAGAAAGAATATTAGCATGCCTACTAATCTTGCCTTGAACAACATCGAGGTAGGAGAGCAGCTGTTGATTAGTAGAGTACAAAGGATAACCAAGATAACGGACAGAAGAAGAAGAAGACTTGTCATGCCAAGAGACACCGAAAGAAGAAGCAATATCAATCCAGGCAGAATGAGATTCACCAGAGAGAGACACCATTTCAGTCTTTTCAATATTCACCTTGGCATTAGAAGCTTTGCCATACATATCTAATAGACCGAGAAGAACAGACCATTCACCGGGAGCAGAAAGAAACACCTCAAGATCATCAGCGTACGACAACATCTTGAATCGAGGAACGCCAGGAGACACCAAGACACCAGAAGCACCCAGACCAACACCACCACGAGAAACATGACCAATATCCAGAGGAGACGGTTTATTATTCCTTGAGATAACAACATGTTCCGGAAACAGAGAAACACCAGACAAAGAAGGACAAGCAAGAATAGTTCTAAGCAACGGCTCAAAAGCAATGTTAAACAACAATGGCGAAAGAGGATCACCTTGTCGAAGACCACGCAATTGAAAAATAGGCGAAGCTAACCAACCATTAATGGACAATGAGATACGGGTACCAAAGAACAGAGAACAAACACAGGACACCAACGAAGAAGGAAAACCAAAATGAAGTAGAACCCGTTCCAAATACTGGGGATGAACTCGATCATACGCCTTTTCTTGATCTAATAGGACAGCCACAGCAGGAACATCAGGAGCAACAGAACGGAAATGAGCCATCAAAGTGTTATTTACCCAACCATTTCAGAGATTAGA